>WURT03001275.1:1948-17031 GCA_009936505.3 Holothuria glaberrima
TTGCATCGCGTACTGGCAGTTGGCCTTTTCTTGTCCGTAGACGTACAGGCATGAGAATTACCGTTATAGTCCACCGTGGTTATAAATCATGGGAAAAGTAACAAAAGGGAGAAATATTTCATCTTTTAGACGCAAATTACGGTGTGTAGAGCGATTAAAGAAACAAACTACCAAAGTAAGAAGGTAAGAAATCATACAGTCTCTGTGATTCTGGTCATGTCGTTTAGCATTATACAGTCGTTACAATGGACCACCCACGTATGAAAAGGTATTTATCAACATACACCATGCACCCTCCCAAAAACTAAACAATGTACCAGGGTTGTTGCAACTTCATCCCGGGGCTCACACAAATGGCAACAATTAATAATCCCCTCCCCCTTGTGAGTAACATTGTTGTCACAACCTAATCAGAGTGGACCTCATTTGAGGGCGTGTTTCATCTGGGCATTTGACTTACCCTTCGACAGGATACCATACGTGGTAAGCCCAAATATTCGCAAGGCCGATCTCAGCAGGATTACACCGACTAGTCAAAACCATGACTTACCAAGACCAGACCAAGCTTTCCATTCACTTATTCCAGGGCTCTAGCAACTCCCTGCTCATTCCGACATCATGAAATAAGTCCATTTATTCTAATCGGATTTTTTCGCCTCGAAGGGACTTTTCTCAATTCATATAAAAGGTAATCACAAAAACAAAAGGAAACAAATTTGCTAATCTGACCACCATTTTGTTCTTATTATACTCTTTTCAATATAAACATCTATTTTACGTGAGTTATACATGTATTTATAAACAGATAATGTACAGTACACATAATGAAACAATTGCGTAATTTCTTACATAAAATCATTGAATTTGTAATCTTTTGGTTTTTCTGGACAAACGACTGCGTTACGTGACCAGTAAAGCAATGGCAACCATTCCCGTGGATATTGAAAGCTCTGGTGTATGTTCATACAGTAGAAACTACCAATGACAACAATTTATCGTTACCAAGTTATTTTACTGTGTAAAAATGTACGTTAAGAATGACTGTTATTGTTGAAATTCAAACCACCTGCATAACGGAAACAATTGTTTTAGTTATTTGTTCAATACACTGTTGATATTTTATGTTGTCGTTAAGTTTGTGCTTAAAGGGAACAAGGTGAACAGACTAGAATCTATTATCAATTCCGACATTTCGGCCCCTTCCCCTCCCCCTCCGATGGTATTTCGTGCTAGACCCACTTCAACTCCTGTATTCTACTCAGCTTTATTCCTTTTAACACAAATATATTAGCAGTTATAATCTCAGACTGATCACAACTTAATGTGCTAACGACGATAACTGCCTCTACGAACTTACTGCCCGACGGACGTGTTTTACCCCTGCACCTACATTGGCTGCACTCGTGTTCCCAACGGGAAAAGAGTTACATACTCGACACCTGCTATGCAGGTTTCTGAAAAACCCGCATAGGAAAATTCTGTAACTATTTAGCCGGAGGTATGGCGTATAAGCACCAATGAACCTTTTAACAATGTGGACACGAAATACGTTTAATACCGTACTGTTGCATTCTCAGTGAGAGTTGGTTTTTGTTGTGTACCCTTCCCACAGCCAGGTAAGAGTTACCTTTCCACCCCCTCCGAGTGTACTCGGTTTACTCATCCCCACCAGCTCCCTCCCCCAAGTTTTAAGGCTTCTCATGGATATGACTGAACAACTAACATGCCGTACAACCTGCTACGTAGGCAAAGAGTCGTCACCACAGATTATCCAAAGTTATACCTGCGCATGCGTACCCGTTTCTTCTTAAAACAATTTTTCTATACATCTAATATTTTGAACCTGTCATACCCTCCCGATCATTCATATTAACATTTAAAGATTGTATTTTACAACAGAGTAATAGATTATAATACTCAGACTCAAGCCTTTCTAAGATGAACACATTTTTAACTTATAAACTATTGCCATATAATTTGTGGTATAGTAATTTCGAATATTAAATATAATATTCCCATCGCGGTGACGATTTCCATCTCATTTGGTTAATGACCCCCTTAAATTAAAACTAAGACCACATTAAAGTTTAGTGAATAATAATCCACTATGCCAGTTAGCGGCTTAAGCTTGTCTAAAAAATATATCATCGTCGACCAAACTGCTTGGAAATGAAACACGCCATGCTGTTGTGGTCACGTTAGGCAAGATGATATCATGGTTCTAAGGTAAACGTATTCACCAGAATGCAAGTAAACTCATAAAAACGTTTTGTGCATGGAATACCTTACAAAAGACATTCAACCACTTCGTAGTTATAAAATTTCTGTCCTTATAGAAACTATTCGAGTGTAATGTAGGTTGAAATAGTTCATCAATAGAAAATGACCAAAAATCCAGAAATTTATCAGCAACTTAAAGGGAGAATGCAGTCACCCCAATAAAGAATTGTATAGTAGACTATCCTATTTCCTGAATAGCTCTTGAGAATCATGTGACAGTATTTTTCTCACTCAATCGTAAAATTTACAAGGAGCAACTACTTGGTTTACCTTGAATATGAAATATTTATGTCCTAAAATATCATGAAAGATACTTGCAAGAGAAATAAGAGGAAATTTGTGACATTTAGCTATTGTTTCAAAACAAGTTTGGGAGACTGCTTATGACCTTTAAGAGAGCGGGTTTTGCGCATTTCACGTGTTTTGAAGTTCATAAAATTCAATATAACTTGTGTGAAGGTGACGTCAACCCAACCACACGCATTCTCAAGGGTATGATGTAGCTTGCTTTTGTACCTTTGACTTCGTTTCAAGGTTGTCTTTAAAGTTTTCAACGCCTTTATTTACACGCATTACTTTTAAAATCACTATTGTTAGGAGTTATTACTTTACTTACTTGTCCTGACAACCCACGTAACAGGAAAGCCACTCAGTTTTATATGTTCAAATGTCAGTATATTTGCCACAGGCAATTTAAATGGTATTTAGAAGACGAAATTTCTCCCTCCTCATCCCCAACCGTTGCTATGCCTTTGGAAATTTTTGTCTATGATAAATTAACTAAATAAGTTCACCGTAGGGACTTTCCACATCACAGACTGGCTTTGAGTTTCACGGTCAAATAGAGTTGTCATAGGGTCCAAATTAAACTAAAATGCACAGTGATTTGATAATAAGAGATTTGTAAACTCTCTCCATAAATTTGTCTCCGTCTTTAAATTGTAAAACTCACTTGATGATTTTTAATTGACAATGTTAAATGAGAAGAACTTATGTAAACGGATCAAATTTTGAGTGAAAACAAATCTGTGGTCTTTTCCTGCTCTCTGTGTTCAATCTCTCGTTCGTTTGAAGAGAGGCTGCGCGTGCAGCGCATATAAGGAGGAGCTTTCTAGCAGAACTATTTTGAGTGCTACAACTGATATATTAAAAAAACGTTGTGCTGGGAGATTGAATATAGTCTAATTAAAATAACAACTGGGCTTTCGTTATAATGTTGTTCCCTTACGCAATGAAGAGAACTCGTAAATGATACTTTTAATGCCCTGGTGGTACCTGTCTAGTAGATGTTTGTTGCCTGGTATTTTTGGACATTCATATCTCACTTGCGCAGTCAAATCGGCTCAGTATAACATATAGGTGCATGAGGCAGGGTTATGGGGTCCCACCCCCAGCAAACATCGTCAACTTCAGAGAAAAATGCCATTTCCATGGCATAATTTATGGGATCAATCAGGATTGTTTGTTAATTTCAGGAAAAACACTAACCACCCCATTTTAGAATCTTATCATAGACCTACGCCTATGACAAATATAAGATATTTTTCACATTTACAGATTCACTAGATAACAAACACCACGAAATGGACGTACCGGTATGTGTAAAGTGAAAAGCAGTGTGATAATGTCAATATACGGAACAAGTGGCCTAATATGTTAAGTTGTTTATACCAAAGCATGTGACGTCATTCCATACGTTATGACTGGTCTATAGTACAAACCCTTCCTCACATCCCAACATGTAAACCCATTGAAATTCATACGTCATAATCAAGTTGTTCGAATCCATTTTCAGCTTTCTTCGTCTGGTAAGAGACCAAAGTATCTGATTTGTTCAAGACTTTTGAAAGATCGTAGCAGAATCAGTGGCGGTTCTGATTGCTGGAAAGGGGACTAATGAGGCAAATACGGACACATACAAAATAATATATACAATTTCAAACTATTGGTAAGTGCAGTATGAATCGCAAATACTATCCACTGGATCTATACCTTCATCGGATAACCTGATAGGACTGAAGATCAATCAGATTACTGTGAAAATTACAAGAAAGGTAGATCCTCCTGTAGATATAACCCGGAGTTCGGATTCTTGGTTCAATAATTTTGGTCTCCAAGAACTACGTCGAGTATTCCTGGCCTATACCACAGTAGTGCTTGTAATCCATGTAACGATTTCTGTCGTTGCTATAATCGTATTAGTCACGAAGGTCCGTGTGCAACCTCCTGAATGCAGTAATGGCACTGGTTTTCTTTCACCGGCGTCATTTGGCTGGACACAAGTTTCATTGTGTTATACCATAGAACTCATTACGGCATGCTGACAATGATGTGCGAGTTGATTTATCCATTGGTATCTATAGCGTTTCTGCTGCACCATCAACGATGCTCATCTCCCTGTTCCGTGTCACTGTACTTTCTACAGTTCCCCGAGGGGTCGGGGACTGAGAGTCTCAGTGAAGACAAGTTCGACGTCCTGGTGTCATCTAAAAAGTTTGACGTAACGTTCATATTTGAAGGGAAAAAGGGAATATGACCGGGGTTTAAAAAGGAAATGGCAGTGGGGTTCAAAAATGGCAGTCTGTCCGGTAGAGTGGCCGTATTGATTGGTATCGTTGGGGCTGAGGTCACTGTGGCGGAATATCTGGCTAAAGGGGACGGATGACTCATCGAGGAGGCTATCCATGGGTCAATAGCTAGACTTGCTGGAGGTGGCACATTACCTCTGATGGGTGGAAATGGATGTTCCGGTAACTTCAAGGACGCAGACTCCATCTTCTCTTGTCGTCGCCATTTTGCTCGTCGATTTTGGAACCATACCTGTTGAAAATATAAACATAAAATGGCTGTTTAGCAACGGTCCGATTTGAAAAGGATAGTGATCTAAGTAGTGCAAACCAAAAAAGTAAGATAAGATGATTGAGAAACAACCAGGTCCGAACCTGGTACTTGTTGTCTGGCCCATATAGAAAGACTTCTCAGTCAAGGGGCAATCATGAAATAAGGGACAGGAAACGACTCTGTGCATGTGCAATTACAATTTATAACATTGCTTACAAATCTTTAGTGGAATAAAATTATTTCAGTAGGCCTCATCCTCCAAAGCCCCCCCCCCCCCGGCCGCTCTGGCTACAGTGCTATACTTGTTGTTCTTTGATTTTAAAACACAATCTATATTACAAATTTTACCACTTACATTTCGTCAGGACAGAGAGATTACTTCTGATATAAAAAACTTCATGGACTGGTGCGGCACTTTTGGAATATTTTCGAATTTGAGTCAGGGTGGGTGCATGTTTCGGTTTAACGTTTCATGGTTAGTAAACTACTCGGGCCTATCAAGGACCTTATACAAAATTGATCGTGGATGAACACCTACGATATTTGCCTTCTTTTCGATTAGTGTTTAGAGGTTAAAGAGCCAGGTGCACACTTGTAGCTCCATATCCTGCTCCGAGGATTTCCCTTCAAAATCCCCATCCGACAAACGTCAGGACATTCTCAGTCCTTAGCCACTTTCCGAAATGTTGGGAGGGGTGGAGGGTTCTTGTTCTACACCCCTGCTCCACAGTTGAATCGAGCAAAGCGGACTACTTCTTAAGTCGTACAACTTGTTGAGTTAGACAAACTTTTGTCCAATTTAATTCACCAATTTAGATCCTCAGCATTACTAAGAAAATCTATATCAAAATGCAGCAATATTTTAATGTTTTTTCTTTCCTTGGGAAAACCTCATAACCTTGTTCAAAAGTCTGATATTATATCGTTTTGATACCAGACACGACCGTTCTATTTTTAAAGTTTTATGTCATTCATGATAAAGTATCTTCTTTTTTAGTTTAGCGAGTCTCAGTATGAAGAAATGATATATTGACTATTATTCACTGATGGGCATGTTTGATACTGAGTCATGACAGGACCGTAGATAGACAAGTATTTATAAGGGTCGAAATATTTTATAAAAAGGGAGACTCTCTTTTAGCGAGCAAGACTCGTTGGAGAAATAGTTATTATTCTTAGAATTTTTAGCAGTAGAAATTATTTTATAAGGGGCAGCCTCCCTTCTTTGGCTCTGGGACTGAGCCATGTCACATAAGGACAACCTTGAATCCGTTTGTTTTATTGTCTCCTTAAGTCTTTATGAAAACGACGTCTTAGAGACGTAAAAATGTTTCGCAAATGTTTATGAGCCAAAAAAAAAATAAATAAAAAAAATAAAAATAAATTCACTTGTTCCAACTTTTGGGGACACATGTAGGTGAGCATGGGCCCTTCTGCTCTTGTTTACATATGTGAATACAGCTGTATGTTGATTTGAGGTATACATGCATTGCTTCCAATGACATATGCTTGTATATTTTAGTTTCTACTTCTGACTTACACTAATTAAACTTTCCAGCTTTGCATTATCAAATATTATTAAAATAGTTTTCATTTGTGGTCGGAAGAAAATTTTAAAACTCAAAAACATATGTATGGTTTGCTTCCGGTAATGTGTGACGTACGCTATATCAGGGGTAAACTCGTTATTTTTTGTTCAATCATCCCTTCCATGTTCAATCCACACATATAGGAAGTTTGTCAACGGGAGGGGGGGGGTGATAAAAACTTTTTGACAAAAGTAAATGTTCGAAGTGCGGAAGCCCTATGAGATGAAACTGAACTTGCTAGCCTTCTCAGATTACGTAATAAGTGCAGAAGTTTTGCAAACACACAGGCCAACAAGAATGTCTATCACGTGATCGATCCATAACGTAAAGTACCGTAATCCATAGGATTAAAGCATTAACGTCACTCTGTGTCATTCAAGATTTAAAATATATCTTAATTCAATTAGTTGGATCAGGGTATTAGGTCAGTTAAGTTGTATCGACAAATAAAAAGGACTAAAAATTGAAAAAGCAATGACAAACAAAAAATAAGTAATAAACACAAAACAAACAAACCTCAAGCATTTGGTGGTGTCATAAACTGTCTTAATTCTTTATTAGTAGTCGAAAGGGCATTGGTAAATTTATAAGTGACCAGACATCAACAGCTATAATCTTATCGGAGACAGTCTGATTGTACAGCATCTCATTAATCGATATAAAACTTCGACTGGTTTAGTTAATTGATTAAGTAAGCTTGACTGACTACCTGTCACTTATGTTTTAAACAAAGAGGTATCGTAATGATTTTTGCTTAGGGTTCTCTGTATTATACTGTTGAAGTATATATGGTAGATAATCTGTACATTGCTTTCGTGTCGAGTGGTTTAATTTCATGTCAGGCAAATTTACGCCTTGTTTGTCATGGTTTCATTGCAATGCTTTAGACAGACAGAATTACAAACATTAACTAATTAAAACAAAGTACTTACACTGTGGTATTGAGAGTTTTAATTTTATTTGTTGTTTCATTCAGTAAAGACCAGCGCAACCAGCTGCTTATTTATTGGATAAGGTCTCAATTAATTAATTATGATATTACTCAAAATGTATACCCTTCTACCTATACAACTCATTTAA
Organism: Holothuria glaberrima; assembly: GCA_009936505.3. NCBI lineage: Eukaryota > Metazoa > Echinodermata > Holothuroidea > Aspidochirotida > Holothuriidae > Holothuria > Holothuria glaberrima. Next base: position 9,739 of record WURT03001275.1, read on the forward strand.
TCAATTTCTTTATAGAAATTTGAGGATTAAAGGGGGTTTGTTGGCTTTGAAAGATGCTGGTACCAACGTCTTCTTTTGAGCGATAGACAATAACAATTAAATTAGTATTTTAAGGTATCTAAGGTATCTGGCAATATGAAATCACGTGGCAGTCCTTCAAGGGGATATTCCAGTGACAATATAAGAGCGAATAAGAAAACAGTAATTTATCACACACCTGCAAACAAATATTTTGTTCATAACTAAAGATATTATTTTTTGAATGTAAGTTGACGGTCTAGCCAAGAACGACTTTCGTTTGATTCAATGTTGAAAATGTTATGGAATATCGACAGATTGCTTTCAAAAGCTGTAATGGTTTTTTTTTAAACTGATGTATTTAATGTTACCCTGAAACCTGGTACCGACATACAATTGAGATTGGATTTACTCCGTTAAAGAGAGAAAAAACTTCCATGAACTTACGAAGACTTTTATATGTTGTCAGTGGTAAATACCTCTTTAATGCAAACATTTCACTCTCAATTACGTCATTGCCTGTTCAACACGTGTTTTTTTTATTTATTTCAAATTGCTGTGCATTATGCAAAGTCTTTAATATCGTGCGGTAAATCGACTAAGCAACATCTGTACTTGGTTGTTAAAACTAGTTTCTGTCTGCTGTAAATTTCAGTCTTGCTTAATTTTATTTCATAATACCTGGGCATTTTAGTTTTATGAAAATTTAATGTTAACCAACAGATTTCATAAATTACAAACGTATTTCAGAAATTTGCCTAAGCATATGACGTTATGTAACATTTAAAACACTTTTTGACAAAATATTTATCTTCAAAGAAGAGCACATTGGTTAAGAGATGGAGAATGGCCATTAACATGGCTTAACCCAGTGTAAAAATACAAAAGAATCCATAATAACACCGAAGTTTAATAATAGAGTAGTATTAAGTACGATATGCGTTAAGTGGAAAAGAAAGAAATTTTTCATCCAGAGATATTTACTTACTACCTAAAGGCTCTTTAGTAATCTCAATTTTTCTTTTTACTTATCGCAAGTATGGCCTTTGAAAGCAAAGCAAGGCATGCTTTCCGATTGTGGCCTAGTCAAATAACATATGGGCGTATGCGTCCTCTTAGCTCTAGAAATCTAGAAATTTGAGGAAAACTGAGTGGTAATAGTGGCAATTCACAACCAGTTTTAGGGAAAAAATGAAAAAAGTAACCAGGAAAATGTATATAAACGACATGTCGCGAAAGTGGTACTTGCATTCAACGTTAAAATAGAATTACGCTCGCTTCCTTGAGTATTTTAAACAACAGTTTATCCTTTGCAATATCCTCTTACTTCTTTCTCTTACTTTAGTTTACTTTACTTAATACTTTAGTTTAAGATACGCATGTTTTGCATATAAAAGATAAGCTATGCAAGGAGATGTTCTACATGAATTTAAAAGCCGAGGAAAGAGAATACATTCGCAAAGAACATTTGTACATGAATTAGGATACCAGGAACTACTAATTTAGGTTAGGGTAACTTAATTTGTCTTGTCTTTTAACAAGACAAGCCACGTGCTCAAAAAAGTGCTTGACCACGAAACTATCGAACAAATAAATGACACCGACCTGTAGATAAATGATATCCGCAAATAAGAACGCAAAGGTGCAAACTTTACACACTCTTCGTTGGTTTAGTAGTCTAGTACACCCACTAAGAAAATATAGGCCTGCTACTCAAACCTAACACAAATAGTCTCGAACAGAAACTTTGACAAATATTTGACTAGATAGGCATAGGAAATGAGGGACAGGGAATTCATGCCCCATGGTTATAGCAAAACCCATCTCTTTGAACAAATTCGAGCAATTTGGCAGGGGTAATAGGCCTATAGGCGGCTAAGGACAGCCCCACGAAAAGCTGTTCCGTACGCCCTGTGATAAAACGCTATAAAAGAAACCGATTTAGTGCACTCATAAACTGGTAATTTTGTTACCAAATGTAGTCAAATATTTGACACGATTCTGATTAGATGCCCCCATTGGCTAGATTGTTTTTGAGGGAAAACAATCAATTATATTTTGATAATGTAGGGCCTATAACCAATACAGTTACATGTGACCATACAGTCACATGGTGTACAATAATTTAGCTGGAAACAGTGAGATACTTTTCAAATGCTTGGCATTAAATATTGTAAGGAATTAGCGTTTGTATATTTTAACTTTGCGGTTTGTATAATACAAAGGCGTATGGGAAGGCGTTTTACAAGGAAACGGAAGGTGTTTGATTTAAAATTTGATGTAATTGGCAGACAGTCAAGACGTAATTATGACTTAGATTTTCCCTAGAAAACGACATTTTCGCCCTGAAATAGACAATTTTGTGTTGAGAAAGGGTGGGATGGGCTTTCGCCTTCCCAGAACCTGCCTCATACCCTCCTATGTAGGTGCTGAGTTATAAACTATCATTTCTGTCTTCACGAAGGAGTTTAGTTCTGGAAAGTGTGTAAGAACATAAACAAATAATCTCGGTTAAGACTATGGAAACAGTGTTATGACAAACGAACAGTGTTGGCAATTTCCACTTTTTCAAAATTATATTTCATCGTTTACCTCAAGTAACTTTATTTTAAACTAATCTTCTTTAATCAATGAAACATTCTGTAACTAATTTGATAAACAGATATTTTTTACAAAATGTAGTTTATATAAAAAAACTTTGTTAGTTACCTGCACCCTCACTTCCGGTAGGTTAACTTTCATCGCCAGCTCCTCTCTGCTATATACATCGGGGTAATGGGATTTTTCGAATGCTCTTTCCAGCTCATGAAGCTGATATGTTGTAAAGGTTGTCCTATTTCGTCGATGTTTCTTCTTCCCATCAACATCGTCATCATCATCGTCCTCGGTGTCATCCTCGGAACTTCGTTTTCTCTTCTGTTGTCGACTTTGTGTTAATTCTTGACCTTTACTGCCCTTAGAACATCTTGGGAAGACATCTAAGTTTGGAAATAAACAAATTTTTGTCATTTTTTACAAGAATCCTTATCAGTTTAAAATAACTCTGATAAATGTTAAAATCTGCTTGAAACTCAAACTGCAAGTATGTTTTGATTTTCTTGTTACACTGGTATGTACCTTCTTTATTGAAGCTGGCCCCTCAGTGTTTTCCCTCAAGATAAACAGTGAACTTTGCCGCTATTTTTAAAATATTATTTCCAAATCCAAGAATTCATTTTTAGGGAAGATATGAGGGAAGGGTAGGGCAAATACTGGCTGTCATAGTATAATTAATAAAGACTTTACTTATTCAAAGTGACATTCCCTTTCTTTTGTTTTTTGCTTTTATGAAACGGTTGTGCTATCAGTAACGTCAATTTAGTCAATAAAATAGTGCATTCTAGGTGAGAAAGAGGTCATGAAAACGATAAACACTGATAATAAGTCCCAAACTGGTTCACAATTTTGTCCATACCAATACCGTTTCAAATTTTACAGTACAAGTTGATTGTAAAAGTAGAGGCTCACAGTGAAACTAAAACATTGCTGTACATGAAGGTTACAAGCAAAATACAGTCACGCCAGTTTTAATATATAAAGTAACCACTGAATTATAATTCATGACTTTATAATTATGTGGCAATTATATGGCGATTATATGACATTGTGACTATATGCATTTGTCACTAAAGTGATTAATTCACAGAGTAACTTTTTGGTTTACCTTCAATAGCAATGTTTATGTTTTTAATCATCATGGAAGATACTTCTAATCGGAATAAGAAGCGATTTGAAATATTTAGTTTCAAATGTTTCAAATTTCTGTTCACTTTTTAAACAAATGCAACAGAAACTTTCAAACAATTCCGTATGTGATATCTGAGAAGCTTTGAAAAGATCCTAAAGTAACCAATTTTACTACATTGATAAACGCTTAAGTGTGGAACAAGATAAATACTTGTTGTCAATGCCCACCAGAAAAGACTGTATTTTATAGATGAAAATGACATCTTAGTCTAACAATAAAGTCAAATTGAGTTAAAACTATCTTCAATATCACTCTAACTCTATATTTGCAGTATGCATAAAATTATCTAATTTTAACCCGGCCAAAGTGTAGACTGTAGCGTTGGCAATACACATGACTACGGGCGGGTCACTCTTGCGGTAGTAAAGATTTTACCCGTAAAAAGAACTGGAGGATGGAGGTAAACACAGTCAAGATACGAAAACTGTCCTCCCCGTTCCTAAATAATTTCCAGAAGCAGTAACAATATAGCCACTGTCGACCCCATAAAGGCCGGTAAGCATCTGTTTGGCGAGGTATATTTTTTAAGCTTTCAAACAAATGCCTCTGCAAAAATAATATTTGAGCCCAGGTAGATTGTTTCATTTTTGTTTGAACTTTGGAAAAAGGGAGACAATGTTAACGATTCTAACTACAAAAGATAGGCGCACGAGCTAGGGAGGGTTGAGAGCTGCAGGCCCGGGGTTCGGGAAAAACGTATTTCTAGGACAGATTTTTGCAAACAAATCGGGCGAATTCTTGAGCAACACAGACTTTTTGAGGGAAAATCGTTCAGTACCCAGAAAAATATATTCCGTACATTTGCGGTTGGATGTTTCTTTCTTTTGTCAAATATTATCAGCAAAACTTTCGTTTTACAAACTTTGCAAATATACAAGAAATAAACGTAAAATAAAATTTATTCTTTTCCTTAAATTATTTAAATTATACATTAAATCCTGTACTTCACCGTCTCAGTTTTCCACGTTTCCTTTGGATATGATGGTTTAAAGAATTGGTTAGATTCTAAACTAGATACCAACCAATTATACAAACGGAGGGGATAATGCAAAATAAAACAACTTAAAATATAAAGAAATTTTTTATGCTTAAATAAAACAAATTATACAAAACTTTTTTTAGTAGGCATACGTCTTATCACAAATTTAATGAATTGTAATTCTAGAGACTTTTTCATGCTGTTTAATTGTTTTCATATATGATAATTCAATGTTACCACTCAGATGGAAGCATATATTTATGATCTTCCTGGTTTTTCTAAAGGAATAATATTACCATAATTTAACTGTCACTGTCTTCCATAATAATTTAAAAAAGTGCAATGGGAATACATACAACACTTCGTAATTTTCTCTCTGAGAAAATTGCACAAGATTACGGTAAAACATCCAAATTATAAAGCTAAGTGTTTTCCCTTACGTATTTGAAATGAAAAACAAGAAGATAAATAATAGTCAAACGAAAGTAATATATAACATAAAATGTGAAAATGTTAACTTTTAATGACTTGCACTTATTTAACAAAATTGCATTAAATGGGAGTTACGGGTGTGAATGAGAAAGGAATGAATTCTTTACACTGGAATGATCTTCACGTTTTCTATATTTTAACCATTTTGTTCTTTATTTCTACCTAATTTAACCAAACACGTAGTAGTCTATGTCACGTGATCCTGATCCTTTTTGACCTAATATGTTATTGTGTTACCGTAGTAATTTCTATACTTTATGACAAAAGTTTCATACCTTCGTCTGATGCTGGAGAGCTATTCTCCGACAGTCTAGGGGAGTGTTGTTTTTGAGAAAGCGGCACCGTTTCGAATTTCTCACCCGGAACGGACGCTTGGTCCACTTTGGTGGTCTCTGCAACGGGTTGCTTTAGTCCTAATATTGCATCAATCGAGTAGCTGTTTCTCAATTTGACCGGTTCTTCCCCATCGCCAGGTTCGTTTGCAAGGCTATGTTCGTGTATCATACTCCTGTCGTGATGCATGAGTATCTTCGGGTCCCGGTGGCCGTAAATCCTGGGCGAATCACTTAAAAAAACCTCGGCGTGCATGCTGACAGTTTGTAACGATTGCGATGAGAAGGAAATCTTCACAAATAATACTAAATAGAAGTTTGAATATTTTAAGTCAAAGACGTTCCATAAATTCCACTTCTATTAAAGAATATTTACTCTAATTAGATGAGCTGTTTTTATTGGGTGAGTGACGTTTAAAGAGGGCTACAACCACGAGTGAACCGACAACTGACAAACATGTAAAGAACGATAAACAAATAGCTCTTCTCTGGATTACTCCTCTTGGCTTCTCAACTTTCCTGGCCAGGGCACCTAGTCATTCTTTCCTGTGGCTGTTTCTCCTAAATTCCCCACCTCTAAGTCTTTTATGTCCGATTCTGTTAATGGTAATTACCGGCTGTTACAATAGACACGGCCTGTCAATCACAGTAAGGATTTCTGTAAGTGGGTGGACTAAGCTATTCATAACTCCCTGACTGACAGCTCCGACACAATAACGAATAGGGTAGGCTGCCGGATAATGCACACTGTTTCGATTGTATACTTGTGATATACAAACTTATTAGCTTAGGTAATTATTGGAAATGGGCAGGACACAAGACATTATTTACTGTAATTTTTCAATGCTATTATTGACTTAATCATTTCACCTTGTTTTTTCGCTTTTGAAATACGCTGCCTCTTGACACTCTTCGCTCTTTGTGATTAGCCATATAAGAGGATTTTAAATCATTATGTCCACCAAAACAGATGTTATTAAGACCCCCATCCCCTCCAAACAAACCTAGTATACTTCTTACTTTGAAAAATTTGGTTTCTTAAATTTCTGGGAAACTTCAGGGTAAACGTCATGGATAAGCAGGAAAATATGTTAAATCAAATGCTCATAGAAACAAAGGTCCGTTCCCGTAAAAGCTTAAGAAATACCTTAACGTGTAAGTTAACCTAGGGAAATATAAAAGTGGTAACTAAGTTTGAGTACTACCTTCATGTGTGTGGGGTGGGGGCACTGGTGGGGTGGAGAAGAATTAAAGTTTACAACGGTCATGGTCGTCGAAACACCTGGATCCTTTCTGAATCCGTCCCCATGTGCAAACAGACAGGAGTCCGCATCCTAGATCTAAGCCTGTTTCACTTATCGCTTACTTATATGGAAATGTCGCTAAAAAATGTGAACGTTGGTCTAGCAGTTGGTACAATAACGGTTACAACGCCGCTGCTCTACGCATACACTTGATTGTATTTTTCCTTTAGCTAGACGTTGCGGTTTCCTTATCATATGTGATTTTTACTTGATCGATGCGTTGTCAATTTAAAAGTGGTTATTTTAGTACATTTAATACTGCATAGCAATAAGTTTTATCTTTACCCAGAGATAAATAGAAACGAAAGGTACATGTGATTCTAAACTAGTTACAAGTAGTCGGATGAAATAGTTTATGGAGTTAGGTGGTTGAAATGTATA
>WURT03001286.1:3097-17031 GCA_009936505.3 Holothuria glaberrima
AGTAGTTAAAGCACACAGAGTATTAAATGTCTTCAGCTGAACTGGCCTTGGACAATTACAGTACTTTGTCTAGAAGTATGAAAGACATTTTCTACATAGTAGGGGATTAAAGTCAACTACTGTAACTGTAGTTGGAACAAGTTTTTAACATTTTCTGAGATGAGGAAATTGTCCCACATGATGCAAAATTTATACAATATGACCCGGGCCCAACGTGCTGTTGTCATGGCCACAATTACTTCAGTACAGGTACAGTATGTATTACACTACATACAGTATAGAATGGTGCATGTAAAAGTGTGATATAATGTGGCTCAGAACTACTGTAAGATGCAACTACAATCAATGGACCAATTAAAAATATAAAGTGTAGTGATGACATGGGTAGCATGAAGTTAAACATACTCTCCTACCCCCCCCCCCCTCCCTCCCAACACAATTTAGTATAATGATCAAGATACTGAACAAAACATTTAGCAATCTGGTGGGGAAGTTTCTTCTCCGCTGCTGAATCATGTGAATGAAATTCTTTTTCCAACCTCTGAAATATATATTCCTAAAATTTTTGACTTTATGTGCACTTCAAAGACCTGCCAATTCCACATTTCAGATCTGCAACATTAATACCAACTCCTATCCCTCTTTTGTTGGGTATTATTTCTAATAATTTACTTTCGACTTTCTGTGTCTGTTCAATGTATGTGACACATTACTGTTAAATTTTCTATCAACAACAAACTAAGCAGAGACTTTTGCCTATTCTGAGTCATCTTGTTCATGTGTTTATTTAGCATACGTCCAGGACGTGGGAAATCTGCGCATATGTTGTTTAACTGTTTGTTGCATAATGTAAACATCCTATATCACTAGCAAGGACCACCCGTCAGACTCCCACAAGAGTTGCACCCTAGTTATCAAAGTCACACCTGCAGAGGACATATGAGTAGTATTAAGCATACACTGGGAATTTTTATCACCTGTGTGCATTAAATATTGAAATCTTCGGTACACTATATAGATCTATACTTGTAGGTATTTATCATTACTTTACTTGCAGCAGGGAGCTCTGAGAGATTGACAAAATTCAAACAAATCTGTTTGACAATATGTTCTTGAAAATAATTTAATCCTTTCAGGTATCAAAATATGACTGACAGAGCTCTCTGCTCCCACTGTTTAGCCACTGACTTTTCCTTCTTAATGATAATCTGCTCCTTTCAGCTCAAATAGCCTAATCCTTAAACAAAGGGGATTATCAAGGAATATACAGGTATACAGTACTTTGAACTCAGCTGCCTGGCTCACAAAAATGAAACCTACATCTCTGTGTTATCTTTGTGCGACTATTAATTTACTCTTTGAAGTTATACAACTGCATAATATTTAAGTTATACAATTGCATAATATTCTAATTATTTTACACAAGAAACATCTCTTTGTGGTGAAGTAATCAGAAGTTTGAAAATTTTTTATGGCATTTAAAATGATTCCAGATAATTCCAGACATTGCAAAACATGTATCAAAGTTAAAAAAGTTACATTGAGGTAGATTGAGCCATTCAACAGTGGCACCTACCAGTACAAAATAAAATAAACTTTATTTCTCTTGATGATATTTGCAATTTGGCAGCAAAGAGGAAAATCATCTCAAGAATAATGCCAGATGTAGTATAAAGCAACAAAAACTATTCTGAAGCTTTGTTTCCTAAAAAGTCTTACTGTAGTTTTACACAAATTTCAATATTGAGAAAATATTGGAGCTACTGTAAATACAAAGTACTGTAGGCAAATAACTAGTTTCTCCAGTCTCCTTCACTTTGGTTTCCCTGCTAAAAGTGCATATCACTAAACTCTTGTACCACATAAATCTTTGGAAATTTAAATTTAAAAATTTTCTGCTTTACCCTGAACGGTTTAGTATGATCCTTCACTTCGTGGCACAAGCAGCCTTATATAAAAGTACTGGTACTGGTATGCTGCATATATGTAGGGCAAGTACGTAACTAGGCACTGTACTTCAGAAACTGATGTAGCTTTATTGATTTATAATGATTAGTGAATAAACCTGTGTTCCTTTAAAAAAAACATCAAACAGAATGTGCACTCAACAGAACAGTTAGATATAAATTCTGTATTTCTTAGGGACTTATGTTTTTTACACGTTTTTTTTACATTACATTTTTACATCAATTGTTACATTTTCTTCCTCAATCCACTTTTCCTTTAAAAATTCTGTAAACTTCCCCTCATCTGTTCCCATCAAAACCATCAAACTTGAATCCTTCCTGCATACCATCCTTCAGTTCTATTATTTCACACTCAAACTGTACCTCAGATCCCACCCACAACTTTTACAGTCCCCTCTATCCTTTAACCATCCTCAAAATTTACAATTCCTACCACCATATTCACATCTACAAGATGATAATACACAAATCTTATTGTATTAATCAGCTAATTTTCAGGATAAGCTGTATACATTGAGGAATTAATGCCAGTCACTTTTTCCTTTGCTTTACAACCTCACTGGCCCCTATGCCCAGTAATGTCATCCTCCTCCCCCTACCCACAACTTTCTCTTCCTCTTGCATCCTCCAAACCTTTGCTTCCCTCCTACCACCCCATTCTCTTCCCATACCTTCTCCCCCTGTATGCAGCCTTTCCCCTTCCCTCCGATCTTGGTTCCTGCTTGCCTCTCCTTATAACTTTCATTTCCCCTTCCACCTTTCTCTCCTTCTCTCTCCTACCACTTACCCCTCCTCTCCCTTCCAATCCCCATAACTCATCCTCCTCTGCATGGCTCCACCCCTCCCCTTCCTCTCCTCACTATACTTGATTTCAATCATTCTACCACTATCCCCTTCCTCTCCACCACCCCATCTTCAAACTCTACTTAGCCCATCCCCTGTAAGAGCTAAGATGGATTTGAAAGGAATGAACTGTATACCCATGTTTGAAGTGATCTTGTATCCATCCAGTAGAACTGACTAATCACTCAACTCCAACAATGGTCTCATGTGTCAAACATAAAAGCGTAGACAATAAATTGCCAATATTTCCAAGCAGCCTGACAGCTAACGTAAACCAAGGAAGGGCCCATGATGGCAAAATGTGAAAAAGAATGTTCAGAAAATATTTCATGAAGACAGTGAGTTATTGCTGTTTGTCGTTTAAGAATGTTGCCTAGATATGGTGTATGGAACATCCTCTTTGTGTACCAACTTTGAGGTGAAATCCTCTGCCCGTACAGCAGGCTGCGAGATGTCACACAACTACTTGTATCTTAAACCTTTATGCACCATACAAGATTGATAACATAACACTGTCACAATTTATAGCTTTGACTATCAAAATGACCAACAGAGCACTGCTGGGTTACCCCTGCACTTTAATAAAATTTTCAAATGACTTTAAAATGATGGCCTTTAATTTCTGGAAAATGAACAGACAGTACCATAGGTATGTACAGATGCATCTTTGTGCCCTACCACTATTGAATGACTAGAATATCCTAGTAACAACTTTGAAGTATCTAAATTAAACAAAAGTATATAATTTTCCACTTCATGCCCTCAAATCCCAACCAATATCTTTTTCATAACTCATAATATTCTGATTTAAAGAATGTATAATTTCATGTTTTAGAATATCAGGCAAATTACTTTCAAAATCTTTTATCATTCCTAATTACAGCCCAAGCTACAGCATGTAAACAATCAGGTAAAATTGACTTGAGCATTTATCATTAACTTTTATTTTATGACCACTATGGTGGTAGAAGCTTTAAGGACAACTTTAAGAGGAATAAAAATTATATTTAATGCTCTACTAAATGATGTTGCTGAGTAAATTTTTGTTTGACAATATTGGAGGAAGATCTATCTCATTGTAGGTTATTGACGGTTGGACAAAAAGGTGACCTATTTGTTTACTGAGGTTTTATGAAGCCTTTGATACTGTATCAAATGAATAAATGAAAGATGAGTTAAAATTTCTTATATTTAGTATTAAATGTATTGATATTAAACTAATTCCTTCTTTAGCAAAAAGCAGCCAATCAGAGGAAACTTTCCTCTAAGGGAATATTTGCTAGTGGTATACCACAAGGGAGTATTTACAGTAGCTTCCCTTTTATTTCTCTCAAGTGTATGTTATTAAAGGGATTTGCCATTGACAAAATTCAGTGAGATCAAAAAATGCAAAAATTTTTTCTCTTTTAGGAGGTGAAAACCGCATTTCAATAGCTTGTAGCGTTAAGAAGATACAAATTTTCAAAGAAATGCAATTTTTTCTCAAGATAAAGTGCATTATGGGAAATCTGTGGTGCCATCACGGAACATTAATTTGACATAGAATTGAATTTCTTTATGATATTGATGCTGATGAAGGGAATAATTAGCAACTTTGTTTGTTATGCCCTATATATGGTGTAGATTTGTGCTAAATCTACATAGAAATATATTCAAACATTCCAATAGTATCAAATTTCAAAGACAAATGGGACATTCAGTTACAAAAGAAAAAAAAACAACAGGAATCTGAAGCAATGTGCCCATTCTACATAACAATCTGTGACCTTGATAAGAACAGGAGGTATTTTTTGACAAAAACAAGTACACTCTTTAATATGAGATATCTCGAGTTAGGAAAAGAGTATTGCTACGGAGTTTGGAGAGCACAAATTGGAATTTTTCTCTTTCACATGAGACCCTTGTGAAAAGGCCACTGGAAAATGCCTTTAAATCACCATATTTTTGACTTTAATACTGGATGAATGTACAAAAAGTTGCTAGCAAGTATTAAATTTTATTTTATCATCCAGAAAGATTAAAATAAATTGCCAAGCCCAAAGTACTGATGATTGAAAAGAATTTTCATAATAAAGATATTCAAAATTAAATTTCTGCTGGAAGAGCAGATTCTTTTTCCATCTGTACATTTGGTATTTCATGCCCCAGTATACAGGCTATTACATATACCCCTAATAGGGGTATTACAATGGAAATATCCTCTCACACTGTGCCATGATTTGTTTCACACTACAAGCCAACCTTAAAATGTAAATTTGCCCACTGAAATTTTCTTTACTACACACAGACTGGGGAAGAGGGTTAGCTTGTCCCAAAACCATACTACTCCCATTGCCGCCCTGGCTTTGCTCAAAATCTCAAAAATTCCTAAAAAGAGGACGTGTAATTGTTCAATTTTCAATAGTCTTGCGTGATGCCTAGGTACAGTGTATTTACTGTAACTCTTATAATCAGTTCAAAATTTAGCAAAAGGCAAAAGGCAGCCATACACTGACAAAAATTAGCACCCTGTACCAAGAACAGTCAGTTGCCATCTCTAGCCTTTCTTCCAAATGAATGTCCTCCCCCCCCCCCTCCCACACCACCAAAAAAACCCTGAAAATCCAACCTGAACAGTGTACCTACTAATTTTTAATTCCTTATATCATTTATCATTTGTGTATTTTTACAATATATACAAAATAAGTAAAAATCTGCAGAATGCCAGCATCTTTACAAAAACTGTAAACACCCACCCTTTATGCAAGTACTGAGCATTTAAAACTAATTATCATGAAACAGCTTTTAGTACTATGGCAGTATTAACAAAACCCCTATTTAGATTTTATCTTTCCAGCTATCATATAACAAAAGAAATTTATTGCTTAAAATTGGTTTCATAAAAAGTTGTCGTACTTTCAAACGATGAAGTAAGAACACTGCAGGGGGTAAGTTTTGTTAATTCAATATTTCATGGTGACCTCTATGGCGCTATAATAGAAATCTTGTCCATATAGTTTATTCTAATCACTGAAGGGTAGAAAGTACAGCCTGGTATTTATTTATGCTTGGATAACCTTTACAGTATACTGATTGTTTAATTACTGTTCTGCAGACTGATGCAGATTTTCAATATTTAAATGAATTTTTTTGCATGGAAAAGCTAAACATACTTATTATAGCTATAAGTACACTTGGTAAGTCCACATGTACTTTGAACAGAGTCCAGTCTCAAAGTAAATAATCATAATAATAAAACCTAAACTAGCTCTAAAAACAACTGAATATGTGTACCATCCTAACATGACTCTTTTATTCCACCTAAAAATACACTCCTTCTCTTGTACAGTTTCACCCCTCAAGGACCACCAGAAATCACCCCTACCCCCACCCCATTTCCACCCCTTTATCACTCTCCTTTCTGCCCGAACAATACATATCCCAACCACTCACAAAAACTGCCAGCAACCACAATTTTCATCCAATGCTTCGTCAACATTCAACTGTTTCTCTAGCTGCATTTATTTACTTCTAACATCTGTCCTCAGTTGCAAGTTACTGTAAATGTGAAATTGAGTAAATACAACTACAGTAACTCTGGATATTTCATAACAGGCCTATCCTGACCCCTACCCAGCCCTATCCTCTCCATACAACAGAGAAGAACCCAAACATCTGGTGACTGGTTCTGAGTCCTTGAGGGCAGGATATCAGACCAAAGAAACCTGAAAGATTACAGGTAAAGAATATACTGCCTTCCCACTGGCTACAAACTTTAAATGAACAGTACTTTGAACTAAACTCCACACTGCTGTATGAAAGACCTTGGGTAAGGGGTTGTGGGGTGATGAGGAGAAAGGCTTTGAAAACAGTGTCCCCTTCTGCAGAGAAAACAGTCTAAATTTTGGCAAAAAAACACAAAAAATATTCTGAATACTCCCTAAATATGTCATCTCAAAACACTTGTTTTCAAGGTTGTACTATTCAAAGTTTTCAAGATAATTATCTATGCTTGGATCCACTTCATGAAATATTGTTTTAATTTAAATTTATAAAGCATCAAATATTATTTTAATTAAATGGCTAATAATACTGCTACTGTTCACTTTACACTTCAACTCCTTTCAAAGTTCATATGCACTCTGCAACAGGTAAAGGAATTATTTAAAATGAAGATTTTTGAATTAACAAGTGGAAATGTAATGTCCCAAATTATCTGAATTCACAAGGTAAAAACAATCCACAGTTTTTACAATGTTTCGTGTAATAGCAGCTCCATGGCTGATTAGTATAATGTTTTATTCACAAGATGAGGGATTATATTCAAGAACCGGGCATTATGAATCTTTCAAAAATTTTTAAGGACTTTCAAACTTTGCATTGGTATATGCATACAAAAACTACAATATCACAGAGATACTGAAACAAGAATTTATATTTTCTTGATAGGTAGATGAATGTTTTAAAGTATCTTTAAGTCTTCTATCAATGTGCAGTTCCATATATTGTAACCACACCATCATTCATGTAGTTTGCTTCGCAAATTTGTTTTCAAAAAGAAAAAAAAACTGCTTCAACGGCTGGTAATCTCTTTTACAATTTACTCTTTTACAATTTACTCTTTCTCCAGCTTCTGTCAAAAAGTTTAAAAAACAAAATGTTGGTGATTCATTACCACTGAAATATTGTGTGATGTCACGTGCATGCAGTTGATGGGCTCAAGTCCTAATTATTGAAGAAATGATTGCTGCAAAGTTAAATCTGATGGATCTGAACTTGGGCAAGTTTATCTACCATTATCAGTTAGAGATATGCTCAAAGCTGTAGGCTGAGTACCACCTAGCTGTCATTCCAATACCCACCCACAATCCCCACCCTCACCAATAAAAGATAACTTGCTAAATTTCAAGTTACAAAGGTAACATTTCCTGTGAAGAAACCATAGTTTCAGGGTCATTTTTGTGGGTGGACAATAAGTACCTCTTCTTGTAACATCATCTATTACAGCTAAACAGTGAAACTTTTTCAGCAAAGGGGACCCCTTCCCATTCACTGAATGCATACTCAATAAATTGAAGTCATGGCCAAAGCCCTGCACGTGGCCAAAAATGTGGTCTTCTTAGCTGGCAAGCAATACTGACAATCCATTTTTAACAAGGACCTGGTGAAGTGGGAGGGAATCTACCCCATGATATGAGACCCAACCTCCAGTGCCCTTGGGGAAACCATAACTTCTTGTAATACAGAGAAAGCCTGTTATAGCTGATGATACATATGTCAAACTGT
This sequence comes from Holothuria glaberrima, assembly GCA_009936505.3. NCBI lineage: Eukaryota > Metazoa > Echinodermata > Holothuroidea > Aspidochirotida > Holothuriidae > Holothuria > Holothuria glaberrima. The sequence goes on from WURT03001286.1 coordinate 11,173, forward strand.
AGTATTTGATGCCTCTGTTAATAGCCTCAGTTAAAAATTTTAACAGGGACAGAGGATGATACTGAACTGCAACTACTGTACTCTTTAGTTGGCTTGACAATTTTCAAACCTATTTCAGAATTTTCTGTAAGAATGATAAACTCTCTGCCATACACTGGCACCTTAAGTAATGACTGTAAAGTTCACACTTTAAAAAAGTTGTGACAATGAGCCTTTACTTTCAAAATAACTTTTGAAACAAACCATATCACACAGTGCATAATCAGTGATCCGTCTCCAATACTTCCCTACCTTTGCGAATGACCTGACTGTGATAATCCCTGCAATTCGTCAAAGTTTTCTTTTCCTCGACAAATGTTTTGACGGACCAGCTGATGAACGATAAAAAATAATCAGAAATACTGCACCCTTACATGATCTAAATCCTTCAAATACAAGATACGAATAATAAATCTCTTCTCATCAACTGGAAGAGTGTGACTCTTAAAAAAAGAAAGAAACACATCAACTAGAACATTCTACAGTTGCAGGAGCTCTTCTCTTCACAAAAGAATTAAACCTAAATTAATTAACTGTCATATTCTGCATGTCTCTCGAAGAAGGCATAGAACATATTAAAAAATAAGTCGCAAACTTAATAGAACATATCATCTGCAGATACATCTTCACTTTGGTGAAGCTTTCTTGAAATTTGAAGACAATAAGAGTGGGCACGAGACACTTCATGAAATGACACTGGCAGACAGAACATTGCAGTCTGCTATTATTAAGATTAATTTTTGGTCTTCATTATCAGAGGGGTGCACTTTAGATTATTAAAACAAGACCGTAATGACGAGGAATAACCCAAAAGAAGACAAGACAGGGCATCACTTTCTTCATGACAGTCATTCAAGCCCTGCAAACCTTCATTACTATTTTTTCAGCCATTAAGAGATGCTCATAATTTGACTTCATATCAAGCCTTCTATTTAATGTATCATAAATGCACCTTGGTAATATCTGTTCTGCTCCTAATGGATCACAGTAGAGAAATAACACAGAAACTCAAGGACAAATGGCATGATGTACAGAAGGAAAAATGTACAAGGGGGGGGGGCAGAAAAAATTACATGGGAATAGTTGGTTTCAAAAAGAACCATTCAATACGTCAACTACAGTGTTGTTTATAGAATTGCTGTGTGACTACTGTAAAGGTCATGTGATGGATATAACAGCAATGGTTAGTGTCAAATCATCTCAACTACAACATAAAGATTAACATGTGGGCGAGTACCATAGGGATCTGAGGAGGAAACTCTGCAGGTCAGTAGAGCCCCCTGAGCACAAAAAATTGTCAATTTCAGGGCATATGATGTTGTTTTTCAGGTCAAAATTTTTGTGGGGATTGCTTGCCATTTAAGGAAAATTTAAAGAAATATCGTAGTGACAACTACAGTTAAGGTTAGGCTCTCTCTATATATATGTACTTGATTACATGTTGCTCTATCCATATATGCCTCTGGAATATTCTCTAAGGGCAATGACCTCCACCTTTTATGAAATGCCTATCCATACACCTACAGGGAATACAAATGACAGTAAGGCACAAAACAATATGAAACTTCTAAATATGTACATTTATTTCTGTATAATACTGTTTTGTAAGTCAAGCTGTAACATGCGTTTTTGTTTTTTACTTTCATCAACCCTGCAGTAATACTAGTCAGGTCTTTAACTGAAGGCAACTACACAACAAACTGTACTAAAGGCCTGATTATGGTTTTAGATGAAGAAACTATTTAGCTCTGTGATAATTAGGCCTACCACTTGATTTTTCAACTTTAGAAATACAGTATATATGTAAGTTCTGCACAACCAAGTCCAACTAGCATAAAGGATTGCAACCTACTACAAGAATGAATACCAGACAATGTGACTTCACTGCCTCTGTCAGCTACTTACCATATTACTATTGTAAGTCACCACCCCTGAAGTGTGTGTGGGGGGAGGAGGGGGCTGGAGGAGGGTGGAGGAGGCAGTGCTATTTCTATCTGGCAAACAGCTCCCGGTGGTCTCTGGGATGCTGCTATGTATGCGTACGAAAGGTTTTCACATGACATTAACACTGCTTGCTGCACAGCAACAAACTATACTTCTGGTTATTAAGCTCTAGTATGAAAGTGTATGCAGTTGTATGCACTGCTAACCACAGTTGGCATCAGTGAAGATATCTATGTAACTGTCAATGATACCTTTCATATCCTCTTTTCAAAAGACAAGATTTAGTTCGTTAGTGAATTCCATAAATTGCCGTTATTCGATGGACATCCTTTGTGTTCAACCACATCAAGGAGACCATAGCTCTTCAGGAATATATACAATCTACCATCACTGGCCCACATTGGCAGCTGGCAGTTAGCTTCCATTAACTATACTGTAGCTTACTTTGAACTCTGAAGTGAACTGGCAAAAAAGTGGAAGCCTTGGTTCTTTCGCTCTCCTGCCCCCCCCCCCCAAAAGAAAAAGAGAAATACAGGGCTTTTTGAGTCTTTTCCCACCCACCACCCTTCCCTTCCTTAAATTAAAACAGAAATCTCACTATGAATAACCCTTGAACTTCAAGAAAGCAAGAAAAAGAAAAAAAAAAAAAATACTGATATGATGAGTAAGATCATCGACACAATGTATACACTAACAGTCTATTGTCAGTACCTTTATAGTAGATTCCAGATCCATTTTTGGCATGTGGTGTATATTGCTGCAAAGAAAAGAAAACAACTTTGAAATAAGTACATAAATTAAGCAGTGCTACTGAAGCATAGCACACATTCACAGTAATCTTATTATCACAAAAACATACAAATAAAACAATGATGTAGCATATACCAATTACAATGGTCTGATCCAAAATGAAGAAAAAAAATAGCCAAAGAACAAAACACAGTGTTAAAAGTAATGTGCTATTATACTTGTTAAAGACTTGTAGTGCGAGTACAATGTCATGAGTATGAGTGCAAGGGCAGTTATGTGTGTTGTGAGTATGTGTACATGTTCTCTTTCATGAGTACTACTGCAAAATTTGCATTAGCCCCTAGATGCAGATCTTTCAAAATCTGTGAGTACAGTATGAGTACAAATTAAATCTCTTGAGTACCAGTACAGGCAATTGTGCAAACCGTGAGTATGAGTACGTACTCACCACAAATCTGACTTGTTACTCTTTATGACATCCCCAAGTCTTAATTAGTACAAGCACAAGGTACAGTAGATCAAAAACCTGAACTGGTAACTTTTAACAACAAAATGGAAATATCGTATAATTAAGATGATTAGAAAGGTGCACTGTGATCATTTCACTTTATGACATCTTCTCAGCTTTGAAACTTGTGCTTAAACACTTGGACCAGGCATTTTCAAGGGTTTCGGTGAAGGCCACTTCTCCTTGACTTTTACTTTGCAATAATAGCCAAAATTGAATTATCCATACATAGTTTTCTTTCCCACTGAAATCTTGGGGAGCTTGAGGGCCATTCTAGAGTTTGTTGTGGGCTGAAAATGGCCAGTAGGCTGCCACTGGAGACCCTTGAACCTAAACCTTCCTGTACATAAAATTCCATTACATACTTTAAGGTTACAACCATGTCACATGCAGGTATGTATACTGCTGTGTTTACATCACAGAGTTACTGGAGTTACCAAAAATACAGTAAAAACAGCTTTATTTAGTATAACTCTCTGAAGTCTGAGTCCAGACTTACCACACTAAACCTATCCCAATTAATTAGCTAGACCAAAATGGGGCCGTAATCTGGGATAACCATGAGACAAGTGAAATCATACTGTCGGCAATATCTTTCCCTGCCATATTAATACTATAGATGCACAGCCATCCTGGTATTTTTGGCATCCTTTTTACATTTGAACTAAAGCTATTTCTTAGAATTCACCCTATACGAGCACTTCTGCTCTCATATAAAAATTTAAGTAACGACCAATCTTCACTTTGAGGTATTAAAGTTTTGTTATCAGAAAGGATACTGAAAGGTGTGAAGTTTCCTTTTAAAAACTTTTTTTAGTGTATGTAGCCTCAAAAATAATTCCACCAAGAAATTTGTTGAATCACTGGAAAAGACAGTATAACTATTTCTTTATTTGGGGACGTTTTGTAGCTGTTGAGGTTAATTAATGACTGCACGTCTATTTGTACCTACCTGAAATGTACTGTTCATTAATCAACTGCACATTGTCTTTTGACAAACTCATCTACAGTATGTTTCCTAATGACAAAACTAGGATTGCAGTCATTCTTTTCACAAAGAAGTACTACGGTAAGTCTTGGACTCTTGTTTGTCACAACATACAGTATGATAGAGGTCCAAAAGTTTTCATTGGATAATGGGACAGAGAAAATGTAGAATTGTAGGATTTGCAAAGGTGGTGAGAACATGATGAGATAGTAGCAAGCTGGACTGAATTACACCAAGCAGCACAGACTCTGCTACTTTCCCCCATTCCCAGCAATTCCATGGTTACATAAACAGGCAATTATTCAGTAAACTGTACAGTATGGCTTGCTAGCTTACTTTACAACTCCCACATCTTCTCTAAGTGCACTCTGGACCTGTAAGAAAGTACTGTTTGTGACATTTAACTTTCAATTCCACTCCATCCACCATTTATTGTACACTTATGAGTAGAACTGTGTATTTTTCATTCTGCATACTGTATGCATCTCAGATTAAACTACGCCGTAGGCTCCTGACCAATTTTTAGAAATGTATTTATAATTTTACGTCTCTCTTTAACATTTTCCAGTCATGATTTATTTATGACACTAGTTGTTGTTCAAGTGTTGCTAAAAATGCTTTCTCTATCTCATACAGTAAGACCTCTCAAAATATACAGTACAACAGTGACTGTATTTTAGTTGAAGGTATAAATTCACATTATAACAGTGTAGAAGACTGGATTGGGCTACCATACTTTCTATGATTTCAAAATCACATGTGTATGTACAGTATCATACCTTAAGTTTTTTGTCTTTTATGGGTTTGTTATCCGCTTTAAGCCAATATATTTCAAATTTTTTTGTCATAAACTGACAGGAACTTATTAATTTCATAATTTTATGCTTGAAGAGGGGAGTCTTGCAGAACCAACTTTCAACCAGGGACCTGCCATTTCTGCAATTATTTTAAATTTGAAAGTGATAATTCTTTTGTATTTTGCCTTTTTTGGCTGATGCTGCACACAGACTGAAGAAATTTATAGCAAATTTACAAAAAGTGAAATTTATTAAATGCAGAAATGAAACCTTAAGAATTATAAATTAAAAGATGGATGTAAAAACTTTATGGCAAATTGAATAAACCATACCAGTACATTTATCAAGTCTACTGTAGAAATTTATCACATACACAATATGAGCATTAAAGGGTTGTTGCCCCTTTTCCCAATTTCAAAATTCAAAAAAAACATGCATTGTAATACTAAAATGCTAAAATAAATAAATAAATAAAAATGGGTAGATTTGCAAGAATGAATTAACAAGTTTTGTTCACCCAGATTTTACTTAGCAAAGACAATAAGGCATTATATATCTATCACATTTTCATACACAAGTTAATCAAATTTCTACATATGATGTATAAAAATGTTTTGTGAATGAGTATGCACTATCATTTTTAATAATTTTACAATGTAGACCTCTGTAAACAAAAAGCTATGCAAGATTTTGATAAATTATTCAAAGCAACAATGTTTAAACATTTTATAGAAAATCAATGTATGTAACATGTAATAACTTATCACAATAAGAGCATTACTATATGAACGGACTGGATATGATACAATAACGTATGATACTGTAAGATGTCA
>WURT03001297.1:3942-17029 GCA_009936505.3 Holothuria glaberrima
ACTTAAATCAAGTCACTTAGCCTTACAGAAAATACCTGCATATTCTTGCCAAAATGACTAAAATTATCAATTTAACTCACAAACGCTCTTCCTACATTGAAGCCTCTCCATGATGCAGTGATGCTATGAATCACGCAATGCAGATGTCTCGAAGGGAAGCAACACTCGCGGTATAACGGCATATTCGAATAAAAAAAAGTTTATACTTAGTAGGCGCGGCCCAGGGAGATGCCATTTGGATGACGATGTCACTAAAAAAATCAGTTTTTGCGTATCTTATTTCAGTATTTGATCCACATTTTCTTGGGGAGCAAATTGTTGACCTCATAGAAGCAGAGGCAGGCAATTTTTCCCCATTGACCTGTGGACCATTAGCAGATTAGGCTATATGTTAATGGGTTTAGTGAGTGGAGCGACTAGCAGAAACAACCAAGAGAAGACTGGAACTCTCAACTTTTTCGAATGTGAATCAAAATAACTCACCACTAGGCTACTGCGATTCATCAAGGGAGCATGATAGCTCCGTCACCTCTCCCCCGGAAAATTCCTACCCGGACAACCCCCCCCCCCATCATCAGGACCCGCACAGTTCTCACCCGGAAAATACCACCTATGACATTTACCTCTCAGAAGCCCCCCCCCCTCACCCCACCTTACAATTTGGAATTGACCTGACTGCCTATGTGGGAATTTTCAGTTTGGATATTGTCCGGGGAGGTGTCCTGGAACCGACTAGTTCCCCCTTGAGAGACCACTGGAGCCTATCAAACCGCCTCGAAGACCTCTCACATTATCTTCACGACGTGGTAACACACGAGTACTGCATATACACCAGGGAGTAAAGTTTGGTAGTCCCAATTAGGCATATCCGGGTATACTGATTAAACCGGAGTGACTGCATTTTCCCTTAAAAAAGCAGGGTCAGGCTTTCGAAAGGGGTTCCAGAAATACAGTAATGACTTGCCCAAAGTCCCAACAAGCTGACGACGGGTTCCTCACCCAAAGGGATGCATCAGACATTCTGAGGATTCCACAACATTGTCAAGGCTACTAAATCGTTAGTAAGCTGAATAAGGACACAAACCCATCGAATCCCCCACCCAACCCTCTTGACGTTAAATGGTGATAAAGATAAAAATATACTTACATTGACATGTCTCTGTCATTCTTTCGGGTACTTATTCTGCTTCCCATTATTGCAAAAAATGATTTTTTTCATCAAATGTTTTAACAAAATTGTGTAGAAGTTTGATTTAGTTCTTGAGACAGAACCTCAAGTTCTTACTGTAAAGTAAGCTGCTAAAATATGAAGTCCATCGCGTCATATGTCTTTCACTTTAAAGAAACACTCCACTGCTCTTAATTGCAACTAAGAATAACGATTAACTTGACATATCCACGCTAATAATGACTGCAGGAACAAGTGTCGTCACTCAATGGAGTAAAAACGTTGAAAGCTTTTCCAAGTTTCTAAGGGCATATCTTGTCCATGGAAGAATAGTATAAGAGAGTGGCACTGGCTTAGTTCATGTTGTCAAAACAAAAGAACTGCAGAATACCTTGCCTACCCCCCATCATCCGCATAGGCCTCACTGGGCCTAATTGAGTTAGCTAATTGTCTCCGTGTCCTCGAACATTTTCTCCAAAAACTGAATTTTTCGGCAACATTTGATAGACTTACAATAACAGTTAGAGGAAGTAGTCTGATTCCTAGACGTGTAGACCTATGTCCCAGTGTCCATGCATCGTCCTTAACAGTTGGATCGCGTTGTTACAAACGGTCTCATACTAAAAGTGTATTGGAGACAAAACGGTTCTTCATTACGGAAACGTGGTGTTGAGCACTTCTGGTCGACAATCGAGGTTTCGGTAACACATCATTGTCCAGGACAAGAAACAATCACTTAGAACTTCCCGTGCACGATTTCTTTCAAAGCAGCGTAAAAACTTAAAATTATTGTATTTTATCCCTCGAGCTTGATTGGTTCATGTGATGGACTTTTCGACAGAATAGAACCAGCTTCACTTCGCTTAATGAGAAATACACAGTATGTATTTCATTAAGAAGGCTGCAAGTTTGCAATCAGCAGTAAAGCAAATACCATTGCGCCCTTTGAGCATTGAACTTTTTAGTTTATGCAGTATGTCATGGGCAACTTTAATGACAAGTGCAGACTGTATGACTTTATAAAACAAACGTAAACAGTCTATGAAGTCATCAACCCCACACGGAGGTTACTTGCCAATGTCCTCGTCAAAGTAGGATAGGCCTATTTACAACGGTCCTGGGAAATACCTTTGTGCTCATAATTTACTGGAGCAGCTCTCACTCCAAAATTCATCCGGATTGAGGTGACAGTCCTGAGCTTTATGTTAAACCACGTGACCTGGATAACATTGCGAAAGGAACAGTCCTGCGTTGCCTCTTCCATGGAAGTTAGAAACTCATTCAATGACCTTGTCAACACATATTGCATACACATCAAGCTTAGATATTTCCACAGCAAATATGCCTACGCTTTTCACAAAATGCTTCCTAACAATTCTACTGTTTGGCGACATGCTACAGCTTGCAAACCAGTCTTTAGTCCAACACAATTTATCAGTACAAGAAATGTTTTTGTATAGTATGTAAAACTCACTCGTACACAGAAAGCCTCTACCAGCAACTATTGTGCCAGTTGTCTACCTCCGAAGGTGAAGCCGCAGGCTGAATGCAGCGACACGTTTTTGCCCAGCTGTCCACACACGTAGTACAAGGTCTGACAATCCGGAGCAGTAGTTAGGTTCCAGTGTGAATGTTATATGTTCTGAGCGATGTTCGTAATGTTACCAACAGGAATTCCCACTAAATATTTGCCTTACAATGATAAAGGTACACCAACACTTTTATTTCATCTGCTGTTTCAATGTGTCTACCAGGCACGCGGACACAACATCTGTATGAAGTGGTATTGATCTGATTAATTAAACCCATGACGTTCGGCATTTAACTCATTACCGCTTAAGTCCAGACATTGATTTCTAGTTGCTTCGGACCTCTAAAACCTTCCAAGTAATATAACCTTTATTCGGCTTCCTGTTTGCAATTTAATCAAAAAAATAATTGAAATTGTAAAAAAAAAAAAAAAAAAAGCTTGCTTTATGAAGAGGCCGTTTGTTCGAGACAACTGAACAATCGTTCATGACAGTGTGCATGCCAATTCTAATTATTTTTCTTGTAGGCTTCATTCACACCTTAACTGTGTCTCAATTCACACTTCGGAAGAATGTCGAATTTTACCGCATATTGTGTCTAGTGTTTTATTTCCTTCTTTCCGTCAAGGGTAGACGAACGTACAGTGCACGACATTATATACTGTGAAATAATGTTCCTCTGTCCCCTTTTAGAGTTGTCCACAAGTTGGGCCACACTAAAACTGTACTATTCATGAAAAAGTGAATTTGACCGGATCAGAGTTATCCTGCATATTTTTGGCCATGTGATATGTAATATTTCCTCAATAGTAATGAGGACAGCATGACTATCGATAAAGTTAATCAAACACGTTTTTCGCTAGTTTTATTTATAACTGTAACTTCCACAGATGATAAGCTTAAAGGGACGCAAAGACACCAGTGACTAGCTCGGTAAAGTTTAATAAATTAGACTGTTGTCGATTCCAGTAGGGAATTTATATGTAGAAGTTTTTTCCAACACGATAAAAGTTGTCCTCGATTCTCAGACGATTGTTTATTCCCGATAGCGTTGAGGTTTCGCTTGTTAGTTTTAAGCTCTATAGTGGATGATCAATCTCTACTGTTCATAGATACCAAGTGCAGAAAGGCAATCGTGGACCATGTTCCGAGGTATAAGCGTACCCTAAGATACTGAAATAACATGGTTGGCTACTGCAATTACGTCTAATATGCTAAAGAAGGCTTCCTACAAACGCTCTTCAAGGTACACAATATCCTTTTCATCGAAGCTAGGAGCTAAAGTAATGAAACGTAGCACTACTCGAAGCAGACTGTCGTGTTTAAATCCTTATTACTCACACGAGCTGATGCTTAATCCTGTTTCGAAGACAACCATTAGACAGTACACAATGTCATTGCTAGGTTAAAGTTGACATAGTATACATGAAATGATTGATGACAAAGCAAGTTACCGTTACAGTGGCTTAGTCTTAAATGAGACTGTCTACAGTGATAGAACTGAAAAAGCCTTAGAGTCGTGAAACCTTAGCATATTATCTATGTATAGTGAGAATTCCTACACCCAAATGAACCTGAAGAAGACTTTGATAGATGGTTACATGTCTACTACACTATTGTAAACTAAAAGTATGACTTTCATCTCTCTCGCTGTTAAATATTTAAAACATCATCGGCAGTTCTCTGTTCTTTAACGACACTTTTCTCTCTTCAATTCAACTCCACGACAATTCAAACTATTTGGAAAATTACAACTATGGCTAAGACGGGCATAAATATGCATTAGTTATCCCAAGCGTATCGCTCCGTGACAATCTACTCCTTACGGTGAATGATCGTATATAGTAAGATTACACTGTACTTGTAGAGAATAAAACTTTTTAGAGTAATCAAGCGTCTACTTTCTCCTTGCAAATGTGTGGAGTGACTATGTCTCCAGAAAGTAGGTCGTTAAGGTCTACAGTACACCGAAGAATGCACGCAGATCATTGTATCGTTTCGTTTGGCGCCAATCTTCAAGATTGCACATCGTAAAGGAACGATGACGTCAAAAGTACCGTAACGCTCCGGTTCCCAATAATTCCCAAGATGAATGCACTTTATCGAAAAAAAAATGGTTTATTTCACTAATTTGACACTAAAAAGACCGTGGACAACATTTAAACGGAATGCTTACCATCGACAATAATTCAAACAGTTGATGTAAAAATACCCATGCAATCGCAGCGACTTTAACCCATGGAAGAGCGAAAGGCTATTGAGTCAATAGCAGAAAGTGACTTATGCACAAAAATTCATCGCTTCGCGAGTTCTAAAGATTACCTCGGGAGATACAGTTCATACAAGCCTCTATAGATTAATGTTTCGTCACAAGATGGATATGAGAAGCCTTTAAATGCTTAATCTACGAAAGTGACACGGGCAGACGGATTTCTGACAGCACGAGGCCTTAATCGTTTGCTAAAGCCTGCATTAATCAAACGACGTGATTTTACCCAAATTAAGAAGTCACTTACCGACAAAAGTAACAAACTTTAAGGGAAACTTCGTCTCTTTATGGTTTCAGTTTCCGATAGTCGATAGTATGGGACCCCTTCGTCAATAATCATTGCAAATTGTGCAAAGGATCCTTATAATGTCCGAGGGGACTATGGTGTGTCAGCTCTTTGTTCGGAACATTAAAAGACAGACACTCATCACCCAAGTATATTTTAGAGCGCTCTCTCTGCATTGTGTGGAATGTGAGCTACTCTGTATCTTTTGAATTTTCAAACTTTGCTGTCAATCAAAAATCAGTCACCAACTGAGAAAGTTTGATACCCCCACACTAAAAATATACTTTGGGTGACGACTGTATATCTATAACTTTGGAATGAATCATCCATCAACCCGACGGCTCGTGCTGTTGTTAGAACCTTGTAGGAGCGAAAGTGACAGGCTTCTAAAGGTTTCGGCCCTGGTGTGATCAATTGGACAAAAATATTACGTTTCTATCGTTCTGTAGACTGGAGGAATGAGTACGCTCTGAGATGATCTCCTTTAAAACCATATAAAACTTTCAGCAAAACGTTTGCAAATTGTTGCAAGGGAGGGATGTAGAGTTAAGTATGTGAACAGTATCACTAACTCCCATTAAGATCATTTTAGAAGAAATTTTGGGGCAATTAGGTCTGTAGATAATGTGTAAATAGCCAGTGTCCAATTTTTGGAGACGAAGATCACTAGGAGCAAGGTGTTATTCCATACATTAAGAATTTCCCCTAAATAACATCATAGGCACAAGAAGCGGGAGAGTCTGGGAACCTTTAACCCCCCGCCCCTCCCGTCAGGGCTAAAAGTATGCGTCCGTCTGTCACTTTTCAAAGCCGAAAGCCCCTATTAGCGCCCTCTATAGCATATAGCAAATCCTGTTAATACAAGAGGTTTGCCCTGAAAATTTGCCCTGTTAACAGAGGTTTGCCCTGAAAATTTTCCCTGTTGACGGCAATCATGACATGAATTTTGCTTTGCAGAAGGCATTATTTAAACCCTGAGAAGGGATACTTGTGTAATGTGAAGAGTCATACCTGTGTGCCCTAGAATCGATTATATTTTTGCTCTGAGGAGGGGGACGCCGCCACAGATCCCTCCTCATACGCTTTATGGTTGTCAAGATTTGTCCTCATTAATGAAAGAAAGAAAGAAGTAATGACTGACTAACAAGCTGCCTGAGCATTACCCTACGAAGCGGAGGTCGTTTTCATGCTTACACACTAAAGACCTCACATCACGTAAGAATCTTCTGACCAGCTATGCAGGCTTCACCTCTCTGTCATTAAGTTCAAAATTGTTATTTTGACTCACTTTAAAAGTGAAACAGTTTTGTTATTGCAGTCTCGTGTCTCTATTCCCTAACCTCCATTGTCGGATAATTCTTGTCCTGCAGTACTCTTTAAGTCGACCCTCTTTCAACTGTCATTCAAATATCACTTTCCACGTCAGGCTGATATTTTCAGCCACCTTGGTTCAGTAGTCCTCATATATCGTATTATGCGTCTATTTCAGTTTTTGCTATCAAATCAAATCGTTCGCCGAAGGGGTTTTTATATCCTTCTGCAGTACGGAGGATAATGATTGCTTTTACTTTGTATTGAATTTCTCCTGTCACTGTGTGTTCATGACCAAGTGCCGTCCTGCAGTCTGTGGGGATACGTAGAACTTCGGCATATGTACATATTCAGAGAAAGCACGTCAAAGTGACAGGTTTGCAGTTTATACAAAAGGCTTTTTAGGGAGTTTGGTTATTTCATGAGATAGTTAAGATGGTGGCCATTGCCATTTAAGGAGGACTATTCACATTCCTCATTGAGGTTCAATACCTTATTGGCCCTGGGGTTACAGCTTGGAGGAAAAGCAGAACGGGGTGAGTTGGGGATTAGAGTTGGGTGATCATAAAGATGGTAAAGTGACAACAATGCTAGAAAGTGGTTTATGCATGGTGTTATGTGTCTGCAGTGGGGCCATCTGTGTAAAAGTGATGGTAAACGAGTGGTTGTATTAAAGGTGAAAAAAAATGTTAAGTTAAAGGTCTGTGGACATGTAAATGTCACACCTGCCATTTAATGAAAAAAGCATTAAAAACGTTAAAAATATCCGCACTTCCCATCAAAATCCATTAAATATTGACCATTTCACGAGACGACTACTGTTTTTGCACTTACAATGAATAAACATGAGCTACATATGCGAATTTGTGACGTAGAAATAGGGACTCATGACGTTTGTCTTACGTCTTACGTTATCCTTTGTTTGTTTACTCTTCATTCCAAGGACAGTTGTGGTGGCAAGCCCGAGGAGAGTTTATTTTAGAAGGAGCTATTGACTACTTTGAAAATGTCCACATAAGAAACCAAACTAGAAACAGCTGGTAAGTATTTAACAGGTAATTTATAAAGAATTGAATAAAGAAATGACAGACCACTGTGCAACATTTCACATCATAATATTTACATAGTTAATGAGCAATTCCAGAAAGGTTAAAACTTTGAAGATGTATATCTTGTAAACGGTAAAAGATATTCAAATAATTTCAACAGATTGTTCAATCACGGAATCTTAAGGGGGGAAATGCAGTCCCCCCCCCCCATTTGAGTAAGTGTATCCCGGTACACTAGTTCAGGAATGGCTTATATCAATCATGTGACAATATTTTTGTCACTTATTTCTTTAATTTATGCAGAATAACTCCTTGGTTTACCTTCAATATTCAATGATTTTATCAGGAAACATTACAAAAAATACTTGTGAGAGAAATAAGAAGAGATCTGTAAGATTTAGCAAATTTTTGAAAACAATCTTGGGGCGATTGCCTTCTCCCTTTAACTTTTAGGTTACATGTCAACAGACCTTTTGAGGATCATTTGCTAAAAGGCTAGCTTAGTTCTGTGAGTCTTGAATTTAGGGTGCATGTCAGGCATCGAATTAGGACATGAGACAGCGAACTACACTAACGCTGTAGAAGCGTTCAACTACGTGGCGCACCGAAAATTTCCAATCACTTCATCGCCACGAAAAACTGGAGCGGTAGCTTCCGTGTGCCGGGGCCATGTAGAGCGGCTACGGACGCTATTGACCGACAGGTTGACAAAAATATGAAGGCAACCTTGATCTCAGTGATAGGCTTAGGTTTAAAGTTTACTGTGAAGCAAATGCATAAATATAATCGGTATTTGATAAGTACCTAATTGGAACACCACAACGGAGTGCTGTGCGAGTAGGCAGACCACATGCACTAGTATATTTACATGAAATTTAGACCTAATGCGAAAAAAGTCGCAAGTTATCACCTCCTCTTACCACCTGCTAACCCCTCCGTTTTCTTTACGCCTCTCTCCGGCCCATCTTACTACTTCTTTCACCCTTTCGTCCCGGCGTCCGTATCATTCGCACTTTTTCACATAGTTTAAATATATGTTGTTCTATATGGAGTCATGTACCTCCACACGCTTTGCGACAAAACTACTACGGATGATATATAGCAAGTCATTTAGAATACAGAACACATTCTACCAACACTAACAACTTAGTGTGTGTTTACATTTCGGGTTTTCAAGTATTCATAAACGCCTTGACATACCTTTAGCAAATTCGTATTAAATTGACTTTGCAAACAAACCCACGGTCGCTCTTATGTCTAGATTCATACCAACAGTTCTATAATACTTGTACAATCAGTCAAGATGTTTACATGTCTCCGTTGGCATGTTATTTCGGCTTATCTCGATTAAAAAGATAAAATATTCATCCCGAGTTATGCCCGGTAAGAATGAGGTCGACTTTTCAATGTCAACATTCCATACGTCATGGTAAGCAATTCGAAAAACGGGAACAATCCTGCAGTCTGAAGAGTAGATTGAGGTTAGAAACAAGACTTACAGCAATAAATCTTGTATGATATACTACCTATTTGTTATGTATAGGTATGTGCATGAATAATTCTGTTGTACGTGCAATGTAAGGTATTCCGATTGGTACACGAACAACGCAAAATTAGGGTTTGCACAGAATGCAATAGTTATTATTCTATACGGGATCAGCAGATGAGGCATTCACCCACCCACCATACCCAAGTGTCAAAAACTAATGCCCCACGCCAGCTGTTTCTTTTGAAAACATTCCGATATGACCCCCCCCTCCCCTGTCTTGCAATACTATAACGAAGAAACGGCGTGAAGAGGGCTCCTGGACCCCGAGTCCATATTAGGGCTTTGCGGTACGGTTTTGCAGTCTGGCTTTGCCTCTGGCGTCTTTGAGTTAGATTGATGTGAGACACCCCCAACCCGGCCTCCGTGATGAAATCTGCGGTTGGGGACCAATACAGTTTGGAGGGACAGGGTTGTAAAAAGGGATAAAATAAGCTACTGTCATTAAATATTACGGGTGATGTTACCTGTATACAATATTATCGAGGGAAGATTTACCAAAATAGGTTACCCTCAAAAGACCCTCTTCCTAGTAGACTCATTCACTGTTTACAAACAAAAACGTCACTGCGGGTCGGTAAAAGAGTTTGTAAGGCGCGCTAACACTGTCGTCACAATGCCAAGTAAATTCCAATTCGTCTACTTTCTGCGTGCAATCGGACAAGAGTTTACACGCACAACACCGGACATACACGCATGTGTTCTTGCGCATGCTCTATGCCAACCAATGCCAACCAGTGACGTAACCGTGAACAGCCTAATAGCAACTACAAAGGATTATGGGATAGAGTTTTGGGTACACATCGTTTTGACCGCTGTAAAATGGCCATTGACAAAAACGACGCATACCAAAACTATCCCATAATCCTTTGTAATTGCTATTTTGAAAAGGGTCTATTTGGATCAGTATACCCAGATATGCTTATTTATGAGTGAAACTTCAAAAAATTTAACAAATTTCTTACTGAATTTTTAAATCCTTGGAGATTTTTTTGTAATATTTTCCTTCTAATATATCATAACAGCGACCTCACGTATAGAGAAATAAGAAATCCAAAGTAGCACAGGATTACTCGTTCTTCACTTTCCTTTAAAGTAAACAAAATGTTTTAATTTTATGCCGCGCATTTCGAAATCAGTCGGTACCAGCATCGTTTTCATAAAATATTCTCATTGAATTTGGCAATGAAATGCATTCCAATTTGGCAATAGTTTTTAGCATTTGGCAATGAAGTCATACTAGAAAGAGTTGACAATCCTACCTGTATGAATATTAAATGCCTATTTTGATTTCACACATTCGAAGAGAAAAATCGGAAATCCCTGGATAGAAATCCAAACTTCCTCGTTGGGGTCTACATAAGGAGAGAGATGAGTTGAGGAAAAACACCTATATGCGCACTGCGATACGCCTTAATTCTAAGCCTGCATGTATGTATGTATGTATATATATATATATATATATAAATGATAAAGTGTACATGTAAAACAAAAAGTTAGGGGCCCATATGCCTCTTTCCACAGATTTGCTCCCACCATCTCTTTTGAAAGTCTCCCGTCATCTATCCAGCATAATTTTATCTCAATACCTATATGGATGTATACAAGTGTCACTTTGATAACTGGGTGGGCCAACCCGCGGAGCGGACCCTGCTTTTTCAGGACCTCTTGAAAGCTTCCAAAGCACCGACCGAACAAGGAATATACCGTACAGCGTGTTATGTAGGCAAGGGGGTATAAACTGACGACTTTTTCGTTCAAGTATCGCATATAACGTTTCTTATTTGCTACCGCTTACTTTTTGTAGTAATGACCCCCTTTCATATTTTGGGGAGAAACCTATGATTTACCCATAATGGTTAAACCCTCTGTTCCCGATTTTAGCTTTTTTCAGACAAAATGAATTTTACACACAGCTTGAAAGCAGCCGTGTAAGCAGTTCTGTACGTTTTACTATCCTGTCTACCATAGCAAAGATTGAATTAATTTTGCCGCCAGGCCCAAAAGAAATAATTACATTGGATGCAACCACACCGAGTTGTCGGACGTACACATTCTCTTGCAATGACAAGCTACATGTATACCCCCTATACAGATCGTGTCATATCTTCAAAACAGTCCACAATATCCAACATGTGGTTCTGATTTTGATTTTACGAATATAAAATCCATGAAGCATACTTCCAATTTTTCATACCATGTTCAAATTTAAAGAGTATACGTAGTTAACCCACTTTTCAATGAATATAGCCTCGTACCTTGATTTATATTTTTACTTTCTGTAATCATGACAGTGAGAAACTTTTATTACTGAAATTTTAACTATGCCTTTGGCATGGTTCCAGGCCCGTAGCCAGACAAGGAATCGACGAGGAAGAGGTGGGGAGGGGTAAATGACTTCCAGGGACAAAATATTTTTGCAGAGATAGGGGGAGATGTGTTAAGTTGTGTTAAGGCAATGACAACTTGAAATTTTCCAGGGGCGAAACTTTTTCTTGGGAACTTCCCCCTGCCCCCCCCCTTGGCTAAGGGGCTTGCTTGGTTTACCTTAAACATACAGTATTTATTAATTAAACATCATGCAAAATCTTGTAACGCAAATATGAAATTTGTGAAGAGTAGCTGGTATTTTTAAATAGTTTCTGAGATACCTGCTCAGTCTCTTTAACCGTTTAAAGACGAGCAGGTGGACGCGAGTGGATCAATTTTTTACAGAATTGAAGGCTGGAAGAAACTAATACTTTTGGTATGACTAATAGCACGTTATTTTAAAGTCAAGGTTAATTAAAACGCACATGCAGGGCGCTGCAGTAAGTAATGTGTGGGCTTATATAATGGATGCACGGATGACGGGATGACATGTACGGAGTTTGTATTCCACAATTAAGATGCACTAAAATAGGGGATGCATGTAAGGCTTCGTGTCAGAAATGATGTGAATACAGTCTTGTTCTGAATGGCCTGTGCGTCTAAGAACCCCCCCCCCCCCAAAAAAAATATATTAAAAAACACTACAGTGACTTGCTATACGTGCAGATGACAGGTGGAACAAATCATCTTTGGGGAGAATCTTCACTTCCTGTAGAGTAATGTAACCTTAAGAGGTTACTGTGGGCCTATATGAGATAACGTGCATGTCATTTTCAAAACTGAAAACACAGGCTTACGGGCGGGAACATTTTCCATGTGGGGGAGGGGGTGAGCTGCCTTCTCCCCCAAATCCCGTCATATCTGAGAAAATTGCCCAAAATATTGATATTGGGCCAACTGTGGGGCTATGGTACACCATCCCAGCTTCCATGGCTATGACAACTATGGTTGAAACAGTGCAATACAAAGAACAATCTTACACGTTGAACTGATGAACATTAAAGGGCAAATCTTTTTATCCCAGACAGTTCCAATTCTTCTTACTATAGTCACTTAGCCCCTCCCATAAATGTTTTTATCTCCTCTTTGTGCAGACACAAACCTAGTCTATTGCTTAAAGGCACCATATCCTTGTGAGCATACAAGGCCATAATATGTAATCAGAACACTCTTCGTGCATGAATAATGTGAGCTACTCTGCATATTTTGAATTTGATGTCAATCAAAGAGTTATTACCAATTGAGAAATTTGCTTTCCCCCTAGTAAAAATGTAGTTTGGGGTGATGAGTGTCTGTCATGAACATTTTGTGAAAGGACCTACTCGTTTTGGTGGCCCAAGAAAGTCAAACTAGAAAGCCAAAAGGCTTAGTGATTCCTTGCCACGTTATATATTGTAACAAGCACGAATCACACACATGACAAGCATAAGATCCCACACAGTTATCCTACTTGAAATATCACGTTAATAATTAAAAGCCTTGAGACACCTTGTGACCTAAAATGATTTTTCACCTCCCCTTAAAACAAAAGCCCAATGAGCATGCTGGCTCCTTGCTGA
>WURT03001319.1:0-17029 GCA_009936505.3 Holothuria glaberrima
ACTCGGAATGACCTTTAATTCACCCTCGCAATAGCACGGAAGATGTTGAGGAGGACGCAAAAATAATTGTTGGGAATATAGCCCTGTTCCCTTCGGGGATAATCGTCAACATGAACAATAAAAATAGTCTATGCCGATCCTATAAACTGTTTCCCAAATCCTTTGAAAAGACCCCACTCAAGGGCGTGGATCCATCTCCAAAAGTGGGGGGACTTTTCACCATTTGCGAATCGCTGTCCTAGGGGAGGGGGTGTCCCCCTCCCCTTTGGAAAATTTTTGCCCACGTAAGGTGGGCTAGATGCAAAATGGTGCTACTTTTGGTGCTAAATTTGAATTGAATATATCACTAAGAATTTTTTTAGGAAGTTTTTTTTTCATTTTGCTTGCTTAAGTGAATTTTTTTACCCAGTCCCAATTGGGGTAATTCAGAACTACATTTCGTGAAGTGAGTGAACAGTTAATTGTTAGACTTTTCACCACTTACGAATCGCTGTCCTGGGGAAGGTATCCCCCTCCCCTTTGAAGAAAAAATGAAATCGGAAGGCAAATGGCAAATGATGTCATATTTGGGCGAAATTAGCTTTTAATATGTAGTGTCAATTCGTAATCACAGTTTTAGTTTTCATCATCTTTGAAAAAAGTGGGGGGGGGGGACTTTTTCGCGATGTTCCCCCTTCTAAAAAGTGAGGGGGACGCATCCCCCCATCCCCCATGATCCACGCCCATAATTTAGTTTGATTTTTGTTTAATTTAGGTTGACTGTATGTGACCATTTACTTGTTAAATTGTGCACCAATAATAATGTTGCCTCTGCACATTAATGAAACTTTCATTTTTGTGGACTCAACTGGAATCGGCTCCGAGTCCGAGTCCAGCTGAGCCCATTCCGGGCCAATTCTGAGTCCGTGACCTCCCATTCCGGGCCAATTCCTAGTCCGGCAAAAAATAGACTCGAGTCCGGAATCGAGTCCGACTCCGGATGTTGTTACATGAAAAAAAAAATATGAGGGTTCTAAACTATCAGACATTTTCAATTTTTCTTAAAAAGATATGTCTACCTATAAAGATGTAGTTGGAATAACAATTTTAGCACATTTTCTGCGCAATGGGAAGGAAAGAGAAATGAGCTCTTTCCCTTGCATCGTTACAATCTAGCAACTGTTTGATTCGCTGTAATTACCAACCATAAAAACCTACCGTTTCTATCTTTCGCTACATTGCAATTACATTTAGGCTACGTCGGCAGGTCGGTACTAAGGGAAATTAATCAGTTAATAGGATCAGAGGAATATGCGCCAAAATATTGTAGTTTGCCAATCATTTGTAATAGAAAAAGTTGAGAGATGGGACATTGGTTATTCAAATCGAGGGCACTTCCTCACCTTATCATATACATCTATTTAACTTGAATAAACTTTGGCCCAGTGTCAATAAGGGGCACGCTTTCCGTGTCCATTTTCCAAAGCCAGTGGTTGGTAACTTCTTATTTGGAAACTTTCTGAGAAGAGTACCGCAAGTTATTGTTAAGTCGAAGACTCGCCGGGTAGCCTCCCTTATTTTTAAATCCCTTGACAGGAGACACCTAACATCGTAACAGACTCATGCATGGAACAGACACCTTGGCTGGGCGTGCAAAATGTTGTGAGGAGCGTAAATGGCTGCAACGTTCATTGTCATTGTCTTTATGCACCAAGTACTTCAGGAAAGGGCTCGGTACCCTCCATCTGTGACGAAAGTCAAAGCCTGCCATAAGCTACCCTTCGTCAAGGACTATTATTTGCGCTATATTAATAACAGGATAGACCTATATGACAGAGTAAGTAAGGAAGGCCATACAGCCTGCTACGTAAGCAAGCTGTAAGCAGTTTATTGTGTTTAATTAGTTGCAAATTCGACATCCTGAAGAATAAAACAAAATAAAGGCCTACGTACAATAGAATTTGTATTGATTATTAACTAAGGGTGTTTCTATTTGTGATTGTGCTCCACCATACCAGGCCACAACCATGGCTACGAATATAAATTTTTCCAAAAGTCCGTGCCAGTCTGGATGCCACAGGGTCAAAGCTAATCAATGCCCCCAAGGGCTCTGCTGAGTCCGAAGGAGCAACGTACGGTCCCCTAAAGGGACACCAGACTTAACGTGGCTAACCTCTCAACCGGTTTCAGACCTCTACCTGTCTACCTTACTATCATGGATCTGCTGTGCATGACTTGGCTAGGTTCTACCGTAGAAGTGTTACACCTCGGTACCTCCATGTATGACTCAGCTCTTCTATAATGTAGTGTGTCCCGGTTACCACAGTGCAACGGTAGAGGTCAAACAATGTTCCAACGATATCATTTTTCATTTGTGACTAATTTCATTTCGAGTTATAATTCCCATTTCATAAGTGATGGATTTCAACCGTAAGGAAATCAAATCCTCGGTCACAGAAAGCAATTGCAAATTAACCAAATTTAGCATGACTTAAATTCCTTTCAGAATCAATTTTAAATGGCATAAAGCTGAGTTTTGCATTATCGTTTTTGCCTCTATGGAATCGATACTTGACACTGTAGTATACTCCTTGAGGAATTAAATAAAACGGTCGAGGTTATGCCATATTTTTAAAAACTGTGTCGCCGGAGAAAAAGTTGAACAGCATAACAACACAAATTCTCTGACACGTTTTATGACAAATTTTGACCAGTCACTACAATGACGTGAACCGTACGTAGGACGAGATCAGAGTATTTGAAGGGTGGTATGGACAGGACAGGATGTGGAATAGGGTGGAGCTGTAGCTCCCAATTATTTTTAGCTTGGAGGATCTTTTGTATTAAAAAAGGAACAACTGTACCTTTAAAAATACCAAAGTTATGGGGCTGAAAGTTCCCCGCCCATCTTTGATGCCTTCCGATGTCACTGATATGTACATTAAGTAGCTTTTCGTTCCTAGCAGCCTACTCATAGCCTGTAGCCGGCCCTTCAGGCAGATGATAAAATGGTTACTCCCGTGAAGCATGCCGATAGATCCCTTGTCACATTGATGAGAAGGCATTTGCCACACGGTGCTGACCCACAACAGTGCAGCGTTAAGTTCATTCCGAAAGTATTGGTTCTACAACTGCTTCCAGTGGCGTCGCCAGACTTTTCAAAGGGGGAGGCACTGAGGGGGGGGGGGCAAGTGGTCCACCGGAGGGGCACACCAAAATGCAGAATGTTGTGTGATCGCCGGCCCGGGGGAGTAGTCTATAAGGGGAGGGGTGTCCTTTTGAAAAAAAAATGGATGTCCTTACATCCAATCTGGTACCACATTTGCTACCTTTTGAAGTAAAATTTGTGTTAAAAATTTACGTATTTTAGGAACAAAAAAATGGCAACAGTGAGGAGCAGGGGGCATAGCCCTATGGCTCCACTGTTTACGCAACTGGTAGGCCACAGAAATATAAATCACAATTTGACCATTGTGTAAGCTAAGCTTACTCGCATTAACGATTTAATGATGGGGGGAGGGGTGAATAGGAACAGTGAATCATGTTCTGAATGTTTGCACTGAGCTTTAGTGGATACGCGTTGAAAAAGGCAATGAAAGTCGCAATTTTTTAGCTTTCGAACATAACATCTTGCTAAAAGATAATCGATGTGGGAATTGCATTGTATACAAGGCCCCAGTAGTTTCGTAGTTTTTGAAAGTAAAGGGTTGAAACAATAGCTGTCAATTACATCTCCCAATAAGATTGTCCTCTACACAGTTCAACAAATAGATGCACGCGAAGCGCGCCGAAAAATTGCAGTTTTGAGAATATTTTGTGCAATTTTAGTCGGGGGACCAAGGGGGCCCCTAGAAAAACTTTTTCGCCTCCTAGAAAATTTTCAAATTGCCATTGACTTAATACATTTTTACACATTTGCCCCCTGAGAATTTGTTCTCCCCCTTCACTACCTTGTCTGGCTACGGGCCTGATTAGATATGTACTACGTAGCACACCTGTAGTGAGTACGTACTCACACTCGCCGTTTTGTACTACTGCGGCTACTCGTGAGATTGGTTTTGTAATCGTATTATACTCACAGATTGGTTTTGTGACTCGTACTTGTACACACATATTTCGGAAGTTATGAGGGCTAATGCAAAATGTTGTAATCGTACTCATGAAAAAGACGTGTACTCGTACTCATGCTCACCAACCAGAGACACCCCACTTGTACTCATGACAATGTAAAGTAGCACCTCCCTGATATTACCCACGCTGCAAGTCTGCCGTGGAGGGACACTTATTCACTGTATTATTCTTTTACTTTTGAATGAAGATCTTTGTTTCAGGTGGAAAGCACATTGAATGGTATAGTTGGATGACTAAGCCGCGTGAAAGCTGGCACATGCGCCTTAGAAGTAAACGTTTCCAGAGAGGCTGCCGAGGGGACAATGCGCGTCTCAGCCATTCCTATCCCAAACACCTAAGTTGATACAACCAGTTTTTCCGTTTTTTTTTTGCAACATCTTGGATGTCTTTATCTTACATTAAACATCTACGTGACGGAAGCAGGAGACTTCCATTGGTTTGTTTAGCTCTTTTGCTAGTAATACAAGAGCGCCATCAAGAATTGTAGTACACTCCACGACTCACAAATGTTTAATACGGAATAACTTTCAATACAAGGGGTGGTGGGTGAGCAAATTTGTCCGAGGTTTTCAGTTGTCCGTTTTCCCGAAAATACCAGATATTTTTTCTTCAAAGTGACCAATTTTTTTGTAAGGGTGCTGCAGCTCCGGCCTGCCTCATACGCCTATTTGGAAAACTTTAGATGGGTGTGCAGGCGCGTATCAAATGGGCAGACATTGGCGAGGTGGAAGACCACCCCTATCTTGCGCAATTTTTTTATCATACTTTGTAAAACGCGTATTTCTACTCTGGTGTTAGATGGGCAACTTTCGTATGCAAAATGAGGTAATGCAAATCGTCTTAAAATGCTAGTTTTTTTTTGACGCTCTTTGTTTGCACCCATCTTAAATATGTCTTCCCATTGTCACTTCGTGTAGGACAGCTTGGGTGAAATTATCCATACCTAGCCCCAGGAAACCTGCACCATCATCTATCATCCCTTACACCGCCAAGCCTTTTGCATCATCAGTCCCGGTCGCTGAAGGGGCCAAATGTGTAAAATTGTATAAAGGCAATGGCAACTTGAAACTTTCTTGGGGGCAAAAAGTTTTTTTGGGGGGTGGGAAGGGCTTTTCCTGCCCCCTCGGCTAAAAGAGTTGCCGTCAAAGTGAGGTGGGGATTTTTTTTTACTGGAGGTTAAGCCTCACAGCTCCCTCCCACCCCCCGCCCGCTCCCACCCCCCTCGCTTCCCAATGCCTACGCACGGACTCAACTTGTCTTGAAATGCTAAAAACTCGATGTGACAGTTTTTGAATACCATATGATTTCACCTTTTTCTTTCACCTATATTCCTAAACTAGCTGTAGTGGTATTCAACAAATCCGAACCTGCTTAGTGACCTTATTGACCCTCGTTCTCACTTCTTTTCCAAGACATCGCAAAATAAAAAGTTCCATCACTTTGTTGCTGACTCACAAAAAATAACCATGTTTTGAACTTAAAAAACTCTTTAACGTACTGCTGGTCTGCCGATAGCGTGAATATCGATACAGTCATATGCGTATGTATTTAATTCCTAGAAGCAGCCACGCAGGTGTGTAGCTACCTTTCCGTACGTAAGAACATGGAAGTACTACCTCCGAGGTAGTACTTCTGGTAAGAAGATGCAGACTGATCGCACGTAACCACATGCTAGAACGCCTACTTGTTGAAGTGTACGTGTGGACACAGGTCTATGGATTAAATGTATATTGCACGGTACTAATGTAACAGTTCTGCTGATAATGTGCGTGCACAGCATGTTGTTTGATGATGCATCAGTTTCAAACGTGATGAACTACGTCTTCATTTTCCGGATTATTATTGGATAGCCTATACCATGTTTGCAAGGACATCAACATGAGTAGAAGCGGTCGAATTGTTAGGTTTGCCGACGATCTCAATTTTAGATGGGACAACAGACTCGGAAGTTTCGGAGAATCGTCAGCCCAAGATTACTCCGATTCCTCAGGTGATGACGAGGAGGTAAGTGACCGAGCGTTTAACTTGAACGTGGCCGCTTGTTCCTCGCCTTAACTAGTAACGTTAGGACATACTTTTTACGTTAGGCTAGGCGTGGGCTATGTAAGAGACTGCCGCCGTGTCCGAGCAGCCACAGATTTGATCGAGTTTTTTAAGATTATTAAAGGATTTGAGGACATTGAACCAAGGGCGTGGATCCATCTCCAAAAGTGGGGGGGGGGGACTTCACCATTTGCAAATCACTCTCCAGGGAGGGGTACTAGGAAAATTTAAGGTGGGCTAGGGTAGAGTGACCAGTATTCGACCCCATAAGGAACTTTTTGCAATTATTCGTCCCAGGTCACTCTGCCCTAGATGCAAAATGGTGCTACGTTTGGTGCTAAATTTGAATTGAGTAAGGTAGATGAAGTTTTACGGCCCAGTTTCTAACCAATTGGTTTAAGTCGAGCTGGCCACTGCCTTTTTTCCAGTTGTGGCTCACTGGCTTGTTTTCCCTCCTCCATTGCTTATGCTGAGCACCAAGCACAATGGCAGTAGGTAAATTTGAATTGAATATATCACCAAGAATTTCTACTTTTTAGGAAGTTTTTTTCATTTTGCTTGCTTAAGTAAATTTTTTACTCAGTCCTTGGGGGTAAATCAGAACTACATTTCGAGAAGTGAGTGAACAGTAATTTGTTAGACATTTCACCATTTAGCCTATGAATCGCTGCCCCCTCCCCTTTGAAGAAAAAATGAAATTGGAAGGTACCCAATCTTTATGGCAAATGGCACCATATTTGGGCAAAATTAAGCTTTCAATGTGTAGTGTCAATTTGTAATCACAGATTTAGTTTTCATCATTTTTGAAAATGTGGGAGGCCTTTTTTGGGGATGTCCCCCCTTCCAAAAAAGTGAGGGGGACACATCCCCCCCCCCCGTTCCCCCATGATCCATGCCCATGCTTTGAACCTGTCCTTTTTTACTGTTAGCAACAGTGCAACCCATGGTCATTGTCTCAAAATTTACAAGCAGTCCTTGAGACTGAACATATCACAAGGCAGTAGGCCTACTTTTTTCCCAAGAGTGATATTTGGAACAGTCTACCAGCTCAAGCTGTTGCGGCAAAAACAGTTAATGAATTCAAGGGCCACATAGATCGAGTTTTGAGATGCAAATTGGGAGCTGATATGAGCTAGAGAACTGGCTCCCTGCTCGTATCATCCTCCGCCTGTCAGCCCTTGAGAAGTGGAGGACAGGTAAATGCGGCAGGTTCATAGTCATACAGTGGGCTACTTCTAAATTTTCCAGCTATTCCAGCTTTAAAAAACCTGTTCCCACATGGACAACTCCCTCAGTAAAATTCTTCCCTGGGCAATTCCCTTACTCAACAGTTTCCAAACAGAACAATTTCAGACAGGTCTACCTTACTGGTTCATTGAATTGTTTTGTAAATAACACAGAAATGAGGGTGTTTTGTAACTTCTATGGGGAAGTAACCATGTCAGTGATTGTAAGATATTTACAATGGAATTATGCAAGAATGATTTTCTATGAGTAATTTAGACTTAGCCTAATAATGTTGGGAAAATATTTGAAATATGTAGGTTGCAAGCTGGAAAGAGTACTGTCAAGGTGCGGTTTACTCAGTTTTCTGCATTGTTTCCGAGCAGTTATGTGGTCTTGCATTCCTTTTTTTCTCTCTCTCTCTAAGCCTTAGTACCTGTTTAATTGAAGGAAATGTAGATAAAGAAACAAAGATTCAACCCATATCATTGTGTTGACAATTTGTCCTTTTTTGTCTATCATTTTCTGGGCACTGTCTTACACAAGACCTAGCTTTGGAACTGAAAACCTGTGCCTGTCTAGGTTACACACAGGCTTGTAGCCATGGGGTGGGGGGCAAAGGGGTGACCCTCTTAAATTTTTCCCCCTAGAAAGTTTCAAGTTGCCAATGACTTAATACATTTTTACATAATTGGCACCCCCCAAAAATTCCCCCTGGAAGCCATTTTGCCCCCTTCCCTAGTGCCTTGTCTGGCTGTGGGCTTGGTTATAAATGTATAACAATTAAAATTCCATTACAGTTAATATTTAAGCAGCAGATTTTGGAGATTAGGTTAGGTTCCTGTGGAAAAAGTAGTTGTACTGTATACTGACTGTAGACTTAGACATGGTGTCACTCATGGGCTATTCATTCTGCTGCTGTGCATGTACATAGACTCATCTTAGGTGCATTTTAAGTGTTCTTCACTTATCTTTGAGGCAGAAGGGGCATGACCAAGAATGCCACAGAAAGTGTGTTTGTGGTTAGGAAGTGATTGTGGGGGATATTTTTGCGGGTGTACCCATCCCCTTCAAAAGATTTTGACAGTTAAGGAGTTATATGATGCATCTTTTTTGTCAACTTTCTTTATCCTATGTAGGCTACTGCATGCCCATCACAAAGTTATACAGCATTAGATGTTAACATTGTAAGCTAGCCTACTGTCACTCAGAAGTATGAGCAACATTTTTTCAGCCGCATATACTGTACACTTTTTAAGGGGGAAGGGATGGAATATTTTTTAGGGAACTTTTAGAAGGGGAACATTCGGCAATTTGGGGTGGCTGGTCTCTGCCCTGAGACCCTTCAAAGGAAGGATTTAAAATGACTTGTGAGGTTTATCTAAATTAAACATTTTGAAGGAACCTTGTCTTATGACAATTATGGTGTAAAGAAAGTTTTATGTCTATGATCTATGATCCAGTGTTCCATCATAACACAGTCCGGGTTGATCAAAACAATGAATCCAGCTTTTAAATGTTTCAAGAATTTATGTAGTCCTGGTAAGAAGAGCAAGTCATTTTCAATAAAGTTCAGGCCTGAAAAATAAGTATTTCCTGGCAAGCAAGTCACATTTTCCCCAAAATTTAGCTCTTAATCTAACCCAGTGTAGATTTTCATCGATGGGAATCTTTGGTCTAGCTAGAACATTTGTTCTAGTGAGTAGTGGGCAGTGCCTCCTTAGTGAGGTTAGCATACAGAGGAACTGCATTCATTTAATGGTTTGTTTGAGAACTCAAAGAGTTGTTATTAGTACAATTTCTTGAAGGCCTCACAACATATTTTTGTAATTGTTATTTTTTCATCAGAACTGCTAACTGGATCATGGTTGACTTCTGCACTGAAATTTGATTTAGTTTAATTTACAGGGTTCCCGGCTAGTCTGGAAACCAGGGAAAACCTGGAAAATGACCTTTACGTTTTCCGGAGAGGGAAAACTCAGGGAATTTGAGAAAAACAGCAAAGAAAATTCAGGGTATTTGAACACTGACTAAAAGATGATCTTTCTGAGATTTTGACGTATGCATGTATTAGGCCCTAATGTTAGTATTTTAATTTTGTGTCAATTGTCAGTCCAGTTTTTGCTTCTTTAGTGGACATACATTTATATGTTTCCTCACAGGTTGGCTGGGGAGGCCATCAGTTAAAAATATATGTTACACAATTTTGTAACCCACTTCATAACATTGTGCAAGTTACTCACTCCTGCAGTAAGTCATGTATCCCGCACCATGTTCGGAGCATTTCATGTGACCCACACATCTCCTGGAATTTCCAGATTTACTCAGGGAAAAATCAGGGAAAACTCAGGGAATTTTATTTTCATGAAATGCTGGGAACCCTGAGTTAATACAGTATAAATATATCTTTTGTTTATTATTGCTGTCTGAGCAGGGAGTTAACCATTAAGCAGTGGTTCTACTGTATACTGTATGTATACTTTGTATTCCCTGTAATGTTTCCAGTTATAAGTGATAGCACGTCTCCCTTTTTTGTTGTATTTAGAATGTATATTTATAAACTAGTTATAGCAGTGCTATCATTAGTATGTGAAGTTTGCTTGTCATAGTTTCACTTTCTGCACTTTGTCAAGATAGTGCAGTCATGTCTTCACAATTGTGCAGTTATATTTAAATCATTATTAGAGGGCATATGCCTGTTTTCTGAGTCTTCACAGTCTTTGTTGCAGAAATAGTCACTCAAGCTACTACTCACCTGTGCTTTTAAAATAAAATCTCTGCACATTATGTATTCATTCAGTTTGTCTTCAGATGTTTAAAAAGTGAACTTGCTGATCTGTTTAATAGGTTGTTTTCCTTTGAACCCTCTAGTATGATAGTTTAAATGGATTACATAAAATTAGTGCTTGGGACCGGTTAGGGAATTTTGAAAACGAATACTTGCAAAGTATTTGCCAGCAGTTAATGAATACTTACAATAATAGTAAATGCCAAAAATTTTGCAGAACTAATTGAAGCAACTAGCAAGATCACTAGTTGTAGCTGGATTGCGAGTGTAACATCACCCAGCCAATATCAACTCGTGACATGGTCAGTACAAATTTTGTGTGTATTCTCTCATGTAGTTAGGTCAATGAAAGTCCCCATTGAGTTTGTGTTATGATCATGAGCACTGCTTGTGTCTTCGTATCTTCTCTTCCTATCTTGTGGTCGGTACCTAGGGCAGTCTGTTTCTTTGAGACACCACAAATTTTAGGGTCGGTAACTTTTAGTAACAAACAATTGGTTAATTAAGGTGATCTTGAGATGTCACATTTGAAATATCTATAAAGGGAGTGGATTGAAAGGCTTCTTTGCGAGTATTGGCACGATCAATTTTTGTAACTGTTTTTCCTCAGTTGCATATGGTTAGCGAGCAGGGTTCTAGATATTTATTGTCGGGCAGTAATTGGCTTGCGAAACGCCATCGTAGGGGAGGGGTTTAAGGGTAGGGGTGTCCCCCTCCCCTTTGAGAAAATTTTGAATCTTTCAGGGGGGTTAGGGGTCTTTCTCTGCAAACTCCACAAATTTTCAGAAAATCATGGTCGGACACCAACTCAGATTTTGCTGAAAAAATTCCTTAGTGTAGTTCAAGTAGTAGATAGAACACACCGAAAATTTTAGGTCAAAATTCCAAGCCGTTCGGAAGTTATGGCTCATTGAAAAATATAAAAAATCACATGGATGCCTAAAAAAAATGCGATGTTTAGAGCTCTATATCTTCATAATTAAGCCAGATACAGTATTTTCAATGCAAGGTTCTTAAAATTTTGGCAGAAAATACCCCAGGTAGGGATTTTTAGCATTGTATCTTCATTCTTTGAGAAGTTATAGACCCTCAAAAATGACTGAAATAGCATGTGCACAAATCTGTGATGGAAAGATGGGGTCTGGGCCATTTTTCAATGGGCCATAACTTCCAAATGACTTGGAATTTTGACCTAAATTTTTCTGTGTGTTCCTTCCATAAGTGGAACTATTTACTTCATAAAAGTTTCAGCAAAATCTGAGACGGTGCCCATCCGACTCATTGTTGAGTTGGCAGAGAATGACCTTTAGATTTTAAAATGGTGCTATCTTTTGCAACGTTTTGACCTAGTTGTATGTGTAAATTCATTCAGCTTTTTAGTTGGTAAGATTATTTCTATGTTTTTGGTATTTTTTCCATTTTTTTTAGTTCATTTTTTAATGTAATGTTCATCTAAAGGTGCAGTATAGAATATGATCAAAATACCTCATTTTCAGCTACGATTTTGCATAAAATCCATGCCCTGCGGGATAATACATTTGACCGTGAGTGCCGGGTGCAAATAAGGAGTGCTGGGCGGCGCCGCCCACCGTTGCTAGAACCCTGTTAGTGAGTACTCACTATTCTGTCCCAGCACTACATACAATTCATACAATTCCCTTTTCCCTCCAGAAAAAAATTGTTATACTTCCCCCTTCATAAGTGTCAAATCTAGATTAAAAATTATGGTCAAACATTCTGTTCAATTTCATATGTCACAGTAGCTGGATACAGTATGTGATTTTCTAGAAGCATTATCTCCTATGGACAGGTGTACTTATGGGTTATTTTTTCTATGGACCTGAGTCATTCTAGCCTGGAAGTTCAGAGTCATTCTTGCTAGCAGAAATTCTCTTTTCCAGAGAAAAATTATTTCAGTGTTTCCAAAAATCTTTACATGAAATGGCTTCTTCCCAATTACTAACTGGGGTATGGGGACTATGGGGACTACAGGACACAAAATTTGTTTCCTAGTCTAAGGCCAAACATGGCCTTTGTAACCAACAACTTGTAGTTCAAATGTAGGCCAAAACTCTCTCATCCAAGGCCAAAAAGTTGTACACCTGAAATAAGAATATCGAACCAAGACGCAGTTTACTATGATGTACAATTGCATAGACAAGGCAACTCAGTGCATTTATAATGTACAGATCCAAAGCAGACAGGCCCAAGCATAAGCCTAACAATAGCACAGAACAGTTAAAAGTTGTTCTACCATATAGTGGACGTACGCACGTAAGAATGAACGTACGTAAATAAGTAGGGCAAGTATGGTAGAAAACTGTGGCGAGAGCTGTATCAGTGGATATCATTTGTGTGGGAATCTGTTTTGATGGTGAACTTTTGAAGCAGTGGTTATTGCTAATGATCTGCGTAGCTAAACACAGTATTTGCCGTGAGACTGTGTAGATTGTTTGTGCAACGATGCCTAATTGAGCGAAAAAATACGCAAGCCAGATTTGGCGGCTGCAGATTTGTAGACACGTATGTGCAAAAATAGTCTGTACATAAGGGATATAAACGATTGGTTCAAATAGCGTGCAAATAGAATATCAACAGAACGATTTTGCAAGTGAAAAAATATTGGTTCCCATATGCTGCATCATGAATGCTTGTGTAAAAAGAATGATGAAGGTAGTGAGCTTGGTATTTAGTAGAACACTGAGTGTCTTAACTGATACTGTACATTGCCAGCCAAAAGTGGCCTTTGATAAGTTTAAGGAAAATGGCTGTCAGAGGCCAAAAAAAAATTTATGACGAACATCGCGAATTTTGTGGCCTGGGACTAGTACCTGTGGCTTGTATACCTATGCTCCTATGACAGGAAAGAGAAAAGCAAATAACTGGTGCTTTCTGAAGTGTCTGAAAGCTACTAAGGTTTATTCAAAGAAAAGTGACTATGACTCTCCACGATACTAAAAAAAGAAAAATGCTGTCACCCCAACTTGGATTAGTGTGATAGTCCACCCTACTTCATGAAAGGCTCTTGAGAGTCATGTGGCAATGATTTTCACACAGAATTTTGAAATTTATGAGTCCTGAGTAACTTTTTGGTTTTCCTTGAATGTGCTATATTTTAGTCCTGAAATATCATGAAAGGTTCTTGGAAGAGAAACAAGAAAAAATATGTGGGATATCTATTGTTTCAAAAAAAGTTTGGGGCAACTGCCTTTTTCCATCAAAAAGGAAATTGCTACTAAATGCTGCTAACTTTTTTTTGAAGTAGTGAAATGTTCCCCAAAACATGAGTGTTACCACTTCTTATCTGTGATGGATAATTTATAAAGACGGCATCTTTCAAGAAAACATTGATATTGTTGAGTTCAATGAAAATCTTTGAGAGGGGATTTTTTAAAAACAATCTAACTTCCTTTTATCAAAACATCTAGAGGCAAAGACCTTTCATTCCTGGCTTGAAATATGTCAGGAGATTCACTCCATAACACTCTTGGGATGATTCTGCCACTCAGTGCAGGAAAATTGAATCAGTCTGGTGGGCTGGTTTGAAAACATAAGAGATTTTGAATACTTGATGATGAATGAAATGAGTTTATTTCTTCAAGGCTTTCGTTGGAAGAACATCTTGTTTTTTAATTTTCTCAAATGCCCTTGAAATGCCCTTTCAAAACATTGTAAGAGAGATTTTCCAAACTGTTTGTGAGTCTGTTTTTTTTTAAATCTATGCAGCGTATTTAGGCTCTGTAAACTACCAAGTTTTGTTATCTTATACATGTATGTAAAACAGAAAATCCTTTCTTGTAGAAATACTAGAATTCATGACTTATAAGTCGCAAACCATAACATTCATAATATTCAGAAAAGTGTAAAGGGAGATGGCAGTCGTTCCAAGTTTATTTCAAAAGTTTGCTTAATCTTACAAATCTGCTCTTTATTTCACTCAGATGTATCTTTCATTATGTTTCTGTATACAAACATTGAATATTGAAGGTAAACTGAGGAGTTGTCCTGCATGAATGTAACAAATGAGTAATAAACAATATATAGTCACACATGATTGATAAGAACCATTCCTTAACTAGGGTGACAGGCACACTCGTTCAAATTGGGGGGACTGCATTTTCCCGTTAAGAAATTGTTCAGCCTGCATATGGTGCATGCAGTTCCTATTTCTATGTTCTTTATTATCAACTGGTTTCCCTTAAAGCCATGTACAGTACAGTAGCAGACATGCCCCAGGCTTCCACATTGTATCACATGAACTCTAACATTCCCAGTGCTACTGGTCTCTTTGTCTGATGAGTATAAGAGATCAACACTCAACATGTAAGGTCCTAAAGAAGCTTGTAAGGTGATGAACTTATAGAAATCTCAACAACAAAGGTATTTATGTTGTGAAAACACCACCCTTCCAACTAGGTATTGCCAAAGAGCTCTTATTTAGCAATCCTTTTATTTGGTGCAAACATTAGAATTTTTGTTTTTCTTCCATAGATTCTCCACATTCCTACCTTGGGACTGAATATTTCTCTCCATTGCTCAGTATTTACTGGTCGTATATCTTCTACAGCCAACACTAATACCTTCCCCCTCTTATTGCATATCTTGAAATTACTCAACTGTCCAAATCCTTTGAAGTACTGGAAATACAGACATGAGTGGTGTACAGTAGGGTCCATTCAGTGATGGGTTTGTTTTGGGACCTCAAAGAAAGATCTGTTTACTTCTAAATTTTTTGTCCATGGTCAGCAGCATTTATCAGCAGTATTGTTAAGAAAGAAAGAGTGTGTAAGTACTGAGGGAAGGTATTCAAGAAAACTATCATACTTTGGGTGTCTGA
This sequence comes from Holothuria glaberrima, assembly GCA_009936505.3. Taxonomy (NCBI): domain Eukaryota; kingdom Metazoa; phylum Echinodermata; class Holothuroidea; order Aspidochirotida; family Holothuriidae; genus Holothuria; species Holothuria glaberrima. The sequence goes on from WURT03001319.1 coordinate 15,003, forward strand.
ATAGAGATGGAATGCTAGATGCTAGCTGCATTCTAAGAGAAAGTGGCTAGTATGATCTTGTGTAGTACCTGATGGAACCATACATGACAGACCGGTCTGAAGGTCAAGAGGTTGGTCATGTTAAGTCTAGTTGGCACCTCAGTGGGGGAAGTAGCTCCTTTGGGAGGGGGAAAACTCCTTCGGGAATAACGTTTGGTTTCACCCTTTTTGCCCTGACTTTGCCAAAGAGTCTATAGGGATTTTGGGAAAAGTACTCTCAGTGGGAGTGAAGATGCATAAAAATGCTGTTGGTTTTTAAAACATTCATCATCGGAGCGACAGTTTTATCCTGAAACTCTTATCAACAAAATAACTTTGTAAACCCAGGCAGGATTTTCTTTTTCCAATAACAATGTACTTTCAAACGTCAATGGGAAATTTGGTCCCGGTACGGTTTCATTTTATTATGACCTACAGTATTTTGGAGTCATATAGCTCAGTACTGTATGTGCCACTTCAGATTGCAGCTTTTCATTTTATGAGTTGTTATGTACAGAAATTACAGAGAGAGGATCAAACCAGAGAAGTTGTACTACTGGCTCAACATATTGGTGGTGGGTGCAGAGGGAAGGAGGTAAGAGGATGACTCTAATCATTCTAAATCAAGTATATATTGAAGAGGAAATAATGACAAGGCACATTGGACCTCGTATCTAGACCAAAACAATTTAAAAGCCAATGAAGCCAATATGGACCAGTGTGGTAGTAAGTAACCTAAAGAGGTTGCATGATGTCTACTGCATTTTACATTTGGGCAAAAGCTTGGAAGTGCTTCTACCCATTCACCCATCTCCCACCTCTCCAGACATGTCTCCCTGCAACAAAAAAATTTCAGTGCAGTTTCCCTCTGCCCCCCCCCCCCCTACTTCTATGAGTCCAGTTCCAACAAAAAAAAAATCATCAACAAATAGCTTATAACATGTAAAAATGAGAGAAATGGAGTACCATTCAGGGAAAAAAGATTTTATTAAATGTTGCACCATTTGGCATCTTAGACCCTGAAATAAGTGAAAATTTCTCAAAGGGAAGAATGTAGCCCCTTCTCCTTTGATCCCTCCTTCACAAGAGGTTGGTTGATTCATTTGTTGATGTACAGTATCTAATTCTCTCTCCATATTAACTGCTTTGGCTATGGGCATGGACAAGATAACTTCTGTACACATACTGCATAACATGTTGAGATACCATGTAGTGTACAGTAGTGTTGTACCGATACTGCAAGTAGCTGGTATTACAGATACCGATATTTTAGTTCTCAATATATCGGCCGATACCAATCCCACACCGATATTTGGGAAATAAACATTCTGCATACTAACCATAGGCTACCAAGCATCACATCTAAGTGTTGTTTCATCTTGATGAGGTAAAATTTTGGAACTTGCATTAAAAATCCCCAAAATTGTGTACCATTTTCATGACATATAAGACGATAAATATTGGTAGGGTAATACCAGCACTTACTACAAATTTACTGATACAGAAGCAGGATAAAAATGGAGGAATATTGGCTGATACCCATTGATGGTGAATACTGATAATCGGTTCAACTCTAATATGCAGAGTCTATGACTGAATTATTTACAGTACTGTATTAAAGTGAGGTGAATAGGTAGATGTTGATCAAGGGACCAAAATATTTATTTTACATACAATGCACAATTGAAGTCATTACTTACAATTTATTTTCTTCTGTTGTTATTGCATCTATTCACTTTTTCTCCTTTCTGAAATTGTTGCTTCTTACATTGTTGTTCAAAAGTATTTTTTATTTTATTTTAGTAGGGACCAGACTTGAAAAGGGAAAACTTCCTTCATGTTCCTTCTTCCTAAATGTATTTCACTAATACAGTCACTTACCTTGTGTACTGTGTTTTAAGTTTGTACTCATTTATACTTGTATGTAAGCAGTTTGAAGTTCTTCCTTGCAAAGGGAGAGAAGTTATCTGAACTGAAATAAACTGAAAAATGCATGTCTAAATGTCTTG
>WURT03001330.1:0-17029 GCA_009936505.3 Holothuria glaberrima
GGTCAAACACTTGTAAGCTTTACAACAGTCAATTGTCAAATTGTTAAAAGGAAATGTATAGTAACGTATCGTTGTCAATGACAATGCGCAGAACATTTGATAAAAGACCGACAAAAAACTTATTACACATTTGGAAAAAAGTATATTTCCAACATGAAGACGTTATTACACTCAGTGGCCCCGCCAGACTTTCGTGATTGGGGCACCACCGATGACGTCGTAATGCCACCTCAGTTTAAACTCCCATGTCTGTCTAATTTGCACCTCTTGTGTCCTGTGTTCATGCACAGCAATGGAAATCCTTCCTTTGTCACTTCATAAAGGTACCGTCCTGGGGGAGGGTATAAAATGAGGGGTGTCCACCTCCCCTTCGACAAATTTTTGTTAATTTAATGTTGATTAGATGCAAAATGGTGCTATCTTTGGGACATTTTGGAGCTAATCATATATGGCTGGAAAATGTCCATAATTCAGTGAATTCTAATTTTTTGTTATGGTTGAAAGAGGAGATTATTCTAAGAGAAGAATACATTGTTTACAAATCTCCTGAAGCCCCCTCTTTTTGGCTACTTTACTGCCTTCTATTCGGGATAGTTTTGCATGCTAAAATACGTGCGTGGAGTCCACAGAAACATTCTTTGAGTATTACCAAAATTTTCCTTTGCTTCCTTTTGCATTATAAAAGGGCATCTAAGGCTGGCATATACCTGTATGGGAGGTTCCTCCCGGAACCTCTGGATCAATTTTACATAAAATGGGGGCAATGCCATAATGCTTACAGTGGCATAGTCAGGATTTTTCTAACTGCTTGCTATGCAGTATATTGTGTGATCGCGGGCTTGGGGGAGGGGCCTAAGTGGAGGGGGTGATTGACAATTTTTGAAAAATTAGGCGTCCTTACATACAATCTGGTGCCACATATGCTAACTTTGAAGTAAAATTTTCTGTTAAAAATTTTAAGTACTTTAGTTCTGAAAAACCGGTATCAGTAAGGAGGGCCGGTGGCCCAATGCCTCCCCCTAAATATGCCACTGAATGCTCATTACCTGACATCCAAATAATTATAAAGAGTTTGATGCGGAGCACTTTACAACTGTCGGAGTTTTACAGTAATTTTGAACGAGAATCCAGAAGAACAGCTTCCGGCGATGGGGAATGTGTGGGAGGGAGAGGTATAGGAAGGGGATATTAGACCTCCCTGCAAGGTATAGCAGAAGGGGTGAAGGACTTACAAGCGAGGTTCAGGATGCTTTTTCGTCGTAAGTGTATTACCAATCATCATCTATGCCGACAATGGCTGAACACGAAGCGCTCGGTGAAAATTTCTGAAAACTATATTGCGGCAAATACGTACTTTCAAGTTCCAAGTTTTCACATCATGCTAGAAATTAGATTGAAAGATCCCATATTGATGCAAGACCCCTACAGATGTTTGGAGGTTTTTTCTTTTTTTTTCAGGAAATTGCTGTGATCACCATATATTATTACCTTCATAATGGTCATGAGATGGAATGCAAACTGTGACGCATGCGCGCGCAGCGCGCCGAAACTTTTCGTTAAATAAGGTTTCCATGACAAGAGCTACATTCAGAATATGCATCGAGACACTTTCAGTTGCCGAACAAACACATATGCCACTCAAAAAGCCAATCTTTTACCTAATGATTCGTAAACAGCTTTGGACTTTTACTGCTGTGCTTCTCTGAAAGTTGCTATCGGAAGATACTGATAATAAGAACAACATTGTGGTAAGGTTTGAAGCGCGCAGAGCACGCGAAAATTTTGATAGTTTGCGAAGGATTTGCGAAAATTTTGATAGTTTGAGAAACATTTGTGATAGAAAATAATTACAATAGATCCATCACTTGGTCGAAAACACACCTCACCCTACCCCTACAGAAATCTAAAGCTTAAACGTCTTTTTGGATCATTCAAAAAAATTCTCCTCTTTTCTCGCCTCACTTTTTCTTTTCTTTCTTCATTTTTTCTCGCCTCTTTTTCCCTTTTTTCCCTCATTTTTCAATGGGGGCATGGCCTGCTAGGCCCCCATGGATACGCCGGTGGTCATATTGGTGTTCATTTTCCACCTATTTCTTTCATCCACTCGCAAAAATTACTTTTGCATAGTTCATGGAGTTGTTATTTGATATCCAAACAACAGCTCCCTGCACAGACCTCAAGACTATTCATGTAGCTCATTTCCTCAGAAGAATTGCCAGCCTTAAAGGAGCTATAGCATGCAGGAATGATCGTCGGCATAGGCGATCGTGGACACCTCCTCGTCGGAGACATCGCAACGACGTTGTCCGATTTAGGAAGTTGTAAGCTTTGCTCAGTTCAGCTGTTCAGCAGAGGTGCACAGCAAGGAAACTCCACCCCTCCCAGCTTTTGGGTAAAGTGGATATAAAGACTTGTGATGTACTCACGTCCATCGAATGGGGACGTCAAATGGCGGTCACGGGAACAGGATTGGGAGCGATTAGTAGAAGCCTGCCTCGTTAACCTCGTTAACCTCTGAGCACTAGTCGAAAAGAGAAGGCGAACTTCGCAGGTGTTCATCCACGCTCACTCTGGTATAGTCGCGATACATAATGTTGCGCAGTACATAATGTTGCGCACCCGTAAAAATAGCACATAAACCCCATCACTGCACATGCTTAACATACTGTTTCATTTTTAGTCACAAGAAACAAATTCAAAATAAACGTAGCAAACTATGACCTTTGTCATGAACTTCTCAAACGTTTCACTACATGTGCTTAAAAATTGGCACGGACAAAACCTGCGAGAAGTTTAGTCCAGATTTTGGGGCGCTTTAAGCCACAAATGTGGGAACCATTTGCTGCACAATCACAATGACTTTCGTCGTAGTGTCAGTCTGTCATATCTAGTGACACTGGGGAGGTGTCAATAGTTCATTTTCGAAGTATTTCATTTCAGTGCGCAACATTACGTCACTCTCTGGATTCAAAGTCTCATGAAGATACCCTTAACAAACCTGCCAATATTTCCCCAATTTTTTGCTTATCAGGAGAAATCGGTTAAGCAGGTTATAGATAAGATTGTCAAAATCAAGTTGCATAGCAGATTTCATTTATTTTGCTGTTTTGACTATGCAACACGGAATTTACTCACTAAGTGCACAACATTCCAATCCACCATGCTATACATAAAGTCGTCGATGAGTCAATGGGCTTCCTGACCCTCCAACGTTATTAAACTTAATACATTCTAGTCAAATAGTGTGCTAGTGTACATATTGTTGTTTCACAAGCTTGAAACTCTTAGAATGCCCTCAATTTTTTATCACATTGATGCTATGTGCCGAAAATATAAGCAGGACAGGTCACTTTGTACCCCGCCGAATGCGGGTTGGAAGCTTAGGGTAAACAGTCATCAGCAATTATACAAGAGGTCGGCTTTGATTTGAGCCATTCGTCACTCCAGACAACATGTGGTCGTGCTCACCTCATCTTTCAAAATTGTTTTATTAAAACCACTTACAGCACGAGATGATGTATGACGGGCAGTCATGCGTCCATCTCTGTTAAAATTTGCAATGTATCCTTTAATTTGCCACTCCCACTGTAAAGTATTTTTCTTCACTTATTTAGCCGCTTCAAGTTCAGAGCTGTCTATTTTCGTCTTAAGCTTTGTTTTGGTGCTGGTGATCGTCAGCTAGTAGGTCCATCACTTTCTTTATTCATAAGCGTAGGAAGCTGTTTGAAAGTGGGGGCGAAAGTGTATGTTAGTGACCAAAGTCCTGAGGGAGGGGTCTTAGGGGAGGGGGTGTCCCTTTTGGAAAATGTTTGACTATTTATAGTGCCCTGGATGCAAAATGTTGCAAGTTTTGACAAACTTTGAAGTAATTTTGTCCCTTTGCAACTTTTTTGACTATTTAAAGTGCCCTAGATGCAAAATGGTGCAATATTTGACAAACTTTGAAGTAATTTCATCGTATTCAATACCATATTTAGGTAGCGTGTCATCAAAAGTGGGGGCGAAACAAGCCTTTCGCCCCCACCATGGAGTGGAGGGGCGGTCGCTCCCTCTGCCCCCTCTTTTCCTTCGCCTATGTATTATTGACCTTGTATTCTGTTGTCTGAACAGTCATAAAGTTGTAGAGGAAACTAGACCTGTCTTTTACTCAATCTTTTTTCTAGAGTGGATGCTTTTCGTCTAGTTTAACTAAGCTTTTTTATTTTCACTGATGGCTGGTGAAGCCAGTTGTCAAAACTGGCAAACCTTTTGCTATATCTGCGTAGGTCACGTGTTAAGCCTGATATCTTTATGTTAGCCTGGGCCTATGTAATTGTTAAAATAGTTTTTAGTCCTTTTTATAAGCTTATTCAAACTTATTGTTTTTGTATTGAGGAGGCTTAGATCTCATAAAAGACAAGATATTTTCCACCCATGGCACTAGGCCAGAGGTATCAATCAGAAACACACCCAAAACTTTATACTTAAAACATCATAATGTTGCCTGGCTTCGTCAACCAGTAGGAAAATGACTTTGTAGTCTATATAATCTTGCTGAATTTTGTATCCGTTACTTTCACTTATTTTGTATACCGATACTCTGAATTAATGATGAGAAACAATAAACAGCACTTCTGTGTTCCGATTTATTATTTGCCGCATTCAATTGTAGAACGCGAGAACAATAAAGAGCACAGCTCCCTTGCGTGACTGAAAAAGGGAGGTCAAGTACGTCAGAGAAACACTCGTTTACCTGAACCAATATTTCCCTGTTGGAACGGTAGGTTTTGAACCAATTTAAAGCTAGATTCTTACTCCCAAATCGGCCCTGTATACAGGGCTGTCGTTAGAGAGGTGTGGGGTGTGACACGCCCTCCCTAGTCACGGCTCCAGTCGTCAAAATTCTGCACCAGTCTGGCAAAATGCAGGGAAGGGGAGAAGGAAAAGAGGAAACAGAGAGAAGGAAAAGGAGAAAGAAAGAAGGAAAAAGAAAGAAGAGCAAAAAATAGAGTAAAAAGGAAAAACGAAGGAAAAAAGATAAGGGGGAGGGGGACTAGGGAGGGGAAAGTGGAATGTTCGTAGACTGTAGACAACTCATGTTGTATTATTTGAGAAACTCTGTCAAAAACACATGAAACGTAACCATATTCGTACGGCGCAACTGCACTGCAATATCTAAGCTTCTCCGACATGCCAAAAGTAGTTCATCGCGGTGTGATATCGTGTCACCGTGCGACTTCCAAATTAAATATCAGCAAATATCGGCAAAATGAAGGAAAAGATAGAGAAGGAGGGAGGAAACACAGAGAAACAACAAAGGCAAACCGAATAGACTGACAGCCGAGCATGGTTTGAAGGGGAAATTTGAGGCACCCTTTTCCACCATATTGGCGTTCGGACACCCCATTTGAGCTCGAGTCAAGTCATTGAATCCTTACAAAGGTCCTAACTTTCTACAATTCCGCTGGCTTCCCGTGCGTGATAGTAGAAGCTGAATCGCAGTGACAAATTTGTGTTTTAGAGTGCAATTTTATGCGATGAACCGCGCTTGGGAATAGGGGATGGCCCCTGAGAAACAGAGGCATGGGGGGGGGGGCATGAGAGAACATGGCCAAAGCGATTTTCGATTTTTTAATGAATGAACCCAAAGACGTTTAAGCTATACATTTTTATAGGGGTAAGATGAGGTAAGTTTCCGACTTACTGACTGAGTGATGGATCTACTTTAGATCATTTTCTATAGCAAATCCTTCCAAAACTAATAAAATGTCGGGCTTTCCGTGCGCTCTTATTCAAGTTCAAGTTTTTCATACTATTCCAAATGTTTTTTCAAAGGTACTTTACGGGTTTTGTAACAATTCTTATGCAAACTGTCTGTGCGCTACGCAGTTACCTTTACACTCCATGCCAGATGACTATCATTAAAACGATAGTGCACAGAATAATTTGGGCGACAACTGTTTTCTGAAAACGCAGGTTAGCATCAAGACGCTATGGTAATCTTTTATTACGGGCAACGTTTGTAGCATGATGTTCAAGCTTTGAAGCATAATACTCATTGCACAAGCTTATAGAAAGGTCATAAAGTGCATTTCCAGGAAATAAGCATTATGAACAACGCCGTAGCCTGTGCGAAATCCCAAAGGGGGGGGGGGTTAGTTTGTAATACTTTCTCTAAGCAGAGCACCGATTGGCGTGCCTGCAGATAGTGGACACCGGGGCGGACCCTTTCTTTTTGCGCCTGTGTATATATGTCGGGGTGCCATCCTGAAAGAATGTGCTGACGGAGGGGTATATGTAAGGCCTGGCTTTGGTGCAAAATTACGCTACCGTTATCAAAGCTGTAAAGTGACTACATTTTTAAAAATTGTCAATATTTAGTGATATTCTTCTTATCTTTGGCTGGGCGTAAGGTAAGAGGTACTGTTCACAAGAGCAGGGGAAACACCCTCTACTCTTTGAAAAAAGTTTGTCTATGTGAGATGGCTTGGATGCAAAATATTATATCTTTGGTACCCTAAAGTTTCGTCAGGAATTGAATTGATTATATGGTTTGGAATCCTCATTATTTAGTTATTTTTTCTGTTATGTTAAGGTGTAATCGATGGGAATGTTGCCTGAGGGAAGGGATTACACCTCTACTCTTTGAGAAAACTTTCTTGTTCTAAGCTTTCCTAGATCTGGTTAATGATTTGAATGGGTTTTATTGTAGATTTGACGTTAAAAGTGACGAATTTGCTGATACAGTAATTGAATATAAATTGCGTACCACCACTACCTGTCCCAACACTGCTGACAGAGTTGCTGTAAATGAATCTGATGTGACGAAGCATTCTGCTAATGTTGAGATAGGTAAGGCGACAGGCCCAGACACAAATATGTTAATTAAAACTTGTAGCTATCAGTTGGCGCTAGTGTTCACGCATAACTTCCAAAGAACACTACTTGATGAGGGTGTTATTCCAGAGATATGGAAAAACTCACTCATAACCCCGGTTCCCAAAACAAAAGTGGTTCCATATTTGAATAACTACAGTGCAATATCACTCACATCAAAAGCCATGAAATTTCTAGAAATTAAGGGTGGTTCTGAAACTCCTTCTTGCTGAAAAGAGTGTAAGTATAGATGAAAATCAATTTGCCTATCAAAGCAAAAGGGGGTAGATGATGCCATACTTGTTTACTTTCATGAGGTTCTGAAGTATCTAGATTAACCTAAAACATCTGTGAGGCCAATCTTTATTGACTTTTCTAGTGCTTTCAACACTATGAAGCCAAGTATACTGGTACAAAAACTGTGAATTATTGAAGTCAACAATAACATCGTACTCTGGGTCATGAACTGTCTGTGCTGTAGACCTCAGATGGTTAGAATGGTTAACTTCAAATCTGATCAGTGTGTGTTATTAGTACGGGAGCCCTCCCGCCCCCCCCCTCAGGTTGTGTCCTTTGTCTAGTATTGTTCTGTTTGTACACAAATGATTGCCAAATATCGAGTGACCAATACAACATTATAAAATATGCTGACGATACTGTCTTAACTGGCTTCACTTATGGTAAATGGTTTTGCCTTTATTAATGAAGTACAACCCTTTCTCAGCTGGTGAAAAAATAGTCTGTTGTTAAACGTAGATAAAACTAAAGAACTATTGTTTGATTTTAGTAAAGGGAATAACTCGCATGATGTTATAATCAATGAGGAAACTGTTGAGAGGGTAAAAAATTACAAGTATCTGAGGGCATATATTGACAATAAACTCAACTGAAATGTTCACACGAAATTTGTTAAGGGTAAAGCCTGCCAACGGCTTTGTTTCCTCGGGAAATTGAAACAATGCAGAGTTGATGTTACGATAATGAAATTGTTTTATCAGTCTATAATTCAAAGTCTCCTGATGTTCAGCACTACCTGCTTCTTGGTAGTATGCCGAAGAAGCACCGAGATGAGCTGGAACGTGTACTTAAGTCAGCCGAACGATGTATTGGTGCAAGCCTCACATCACTTTCACTCATATACGAAGAATGCCAAACCAAGAAACTAGATAGTATAAGAAAAGACAACCTAAACCCCTTTCTCACTCCAGGTTAATCTCGTTTAACAGATCCGGTATTAGATTACAGGTGTTCCTGACTAAAACATCACGGTTTCGGAATTCGTTCCCACCGGAGGTAATACTTATATTCAATTCTTATGTGAAGCGATCTGTCAACAATGTAAATCTGTGATCTTTTTACTTCCACTTTTTATCTACTTTACATTTTTTTCTATTTACCTCTATATATCTTTGCTTATATTTTTTTCTTTACTGTTTTCCATCCTGCATATACAATATCGACGGAAAAATCATTTTCCGTTTTATTGATTGAAATTGACAACAAACAGTTATCTATCCACCCATCCATCCATCCATCCATCCATCCATCTATCTCGAAGTCCGTACCGGTCTTGTTTTCAGACCGACAAAATTAAAACAATATAATAAGTATTAATTGCATTCTTAATTCAGGTAACTTAAATTTCATTTTTATGTTTTCAGTTACAATAACGAACCAAAAAGCCCAAAGGTTTACTGATTCCTTGCCAAAGGGGGATGTTCATCCCTCAAATTTGCACTTCTTGACTAGTACATAATTTTTATGATGTATTCACAATTTGACTCCTGCTTACCTCACATGACCTTTGAACCCCACCAAAACTTAAATAAGAAAACAGTTGAAAAAACCATGTCTTCGAAGAGATTTGTTTGTGCCTCCTCCCTTGTAATGTCATGTTAACGAAGTTTCAGTTTTTGACCTCTGGTAACCTCATTGACTTGTGACCTCCACAAAAACCAAAATGATGCCTCCTCTCAACATGACAAATATATATACAAAATATGAATAGCGTCTGTTTTTCCCAAAACTCATATATCATGTTAATAGGAATTTAAGTTTTTGACCTCTAGTAACATCACATGACCTTTGACCTTCACCAAAAACAATAGGGTTCTCCCACTCAACATGAAAAATCTATATACCACATATAAAAGTCTGCCTTTGCTATCTTGAGATATCGTGTTTACAAGCCATTTACAAGGTTTTGGCAGTTTAACCTCCTTTGACCGCCACCAAAGATTATAGGGTTCTTCCTTCCATCATGAAAAATCTATATACTAAATATGAAAGGGGTGTGTCACTGCTATCTTGAGAACCATGGTTTCACGGTTTTTGGTCTTTGACCTCTGGTAACCTCAAATGACCTTTGACCTCCAACAAAAATTATAGAGTTCTTCCTCTCAATGTAACAAATCTATATACCAAATATGAAAAGTGTCCTTCATTCCTACCTTGAGATATCATGATTACAAGCCATTTACAAAGTTTTCGCAGTTTAACCTCTGGTGACCTCAAATGACCTTTGAACTCCACCAAGAACAATAGGTTTTCCCTCTCAACATGACAAATCCATGTACTAAATAATAAAAGTGTTGGTCATTTTTAACTTGAGATATCGTGACCACAAGGTTCTCGATCTTTGACCTCTGGTGACCTCAAATGACCTTTGACCTCCACAAAAAACAACATAAACATAAAAAGTCTACACTCTAAATATGACAAGTGTCGGTCATTCCTATTTTGAGATATCGTGATTACAAGCCAGTTACAAGGTTTTCACAATCATTAAGTTACCCTCTTGTGACCTCAAATGACCTTTGACTTTCACCAAAGACGATAAGGTTCTCCCTTTCAACATGTCAAATTTTTATACCAAATATGAAAAGTGTCGGTCATTCCTATTTTGAGGTATCGCGATTACAACGAGCGTCACAAACACACATACACATACATACGCACACGGCACTATCGCATAGATTATTTGCCTGCCTTTCGGCAAAAACCAAAGCCTCTTGAACAGTAGTGACTAGTAGCATCAAATTGCATGGAAAAATGGCTCACTTTTGTCAAAAAAGCATTCTCACTGCATTGTGTGATACTTGGTTCTTGTGTGATTTTGATACAGCCATTTTAGGTTGAAAACACTGCGAGGTTTAGCAGGTTTCTTGGAACTGTCTTCTGCAGTGGTTGACGAGGTAAAATCTTGCGTGAGTGTACAATTATTGTACAACAGTTAGAGTTGTTCGAACTTACTGTTCGACCTTACAACCGCTTACTATACAGCAAGCGATACTGATCATTCCAGCTAGTTTCGAGATACAATACAAGTGTTCTCTTGCGTAAACCGTGAATGCATTGAAAAAGTGATATTTTCAACAGCCTGATCTTTTTAAAGTATCCGGGTAGAACATGTGATGTCATGTAATAGAACAATGGGTGGATACCCCACTAAAATATGTGTATATGAGGTCACGGTCTCGGACCCATTTGGTTTCGATCTCAAAATTTTGCCCTTGTTCTCGGTCGCGAAACCCTCCGGTCTCGGTCTCGGCCACGGTCTCTGATGTGCTGCCCTCGACAACAACATTGGGCCCTGTACACCATTCTTACCCCTTCCAGAATTTTTATCTCTACTTTGCTTTATGGTACAGGCTTGGTTTAAATATAAAAATAAACAAAAGAAGGCAGGTAGATCATAATTGTGGTATTTTTTGCCTAAAATATGAAATAAATTTTTTTTAATCAATCTTTGGCAAATTTTGGCCAAAATTAGAGTTCCGTTCCAAACGTCCCTGTAGGAGTAAACTATGTCCTAACTACCCAACATTACCTTTTTTCCGATGCCTCAATGCTTCTCTAAACACTCTGAAAAGCTTGGAGCTATAGATAACTGTTTCTCCAATATATTTGCAATTTTTTTCCTCCAAAATACCCTAATTTTAATATTTTTGTCAAGTAGTGGAACATTTCTGGAGTCTATAGAAAAATAACCCCACGTGCTAGGGCAAACCTGATTGCATTTTTGAATTCTACACAAAATTCAACACTATCAGTTTTTATACATAATCATAGATTATATGATATTATATGATTATATGATATGATTATATGATATTTTTTATATAATCATAGATGTATACTGCCATTCATATCCAGTCAAACGCAACCACTGGTTTCAGGCAGCACACCACTAAGTCAAGGGGAATCCCGAGGAGGATATTACCCTAGGAATTTAACACCCTAGGAAAACTCTTTGGGAGACAGTTTGTAGACCATGTTGCTGAAGTGATGTGTTCAGTTTGTGATGTGTATGTGGTAGGAGAGTAATTGAAGTACTCATTCTGAAAAAATAAAGAAAATTGAAGGTGTTTCAGGCACTTTTTCGCAATATGTATCCTTTCGCGATGCAAAACGGCATTTTGAGTGAGTAAAAAAAGCACGAAACACCACTCTATTATGCAAGCCCTTCTAGCTCAAAAAAAAAAGATTTCATATGGGGGTTGCTTGTGCCCGTTGAAAAATTCTACAGGGGTCCATGGGCCACGAAACGGACCAAAATTACTGTGTAAGCCAATGGAAGAATAATTAGTGGTGTGCAACCTAAATCATGCTCTCTGTCGGTATTAAGGTAGCGGACCACTAATTCAATGTTCTTACACCGAAAAATATTGACTGACAAAGTTAAAACTTTTTATGGAAGCTCGTTTCTGACTGTGGTACTTATAAAATGTGATCAATTTTTCATATTGTTTCTGAAGGCAATGAGTTGAAATACAGACTGTACAAAATTCAAGGCATTTGACCAATTTTAGTGCCATTATTGTATTACTCCCCTCTGCACACATGAAGTGCCGTTTTTGAGTAGAGATCAGGACTGGAAACATGTACCTATTATTCAGACCCTCCTAGCTCAAAATTCCAATGGTCATGGTATTGTTACATGGCACGAACTGCATCGCAAGAGTCGCGGTCAGAATCCTTCGCTGAACTCCAGGAGACTTCGATTTAGTGAGACAATTCGTCTTTGTTCGAAAGGTTTCTAGGCCGTGTCGCCACTTCGAGAACGTTCGACTTCCGGAAAGAACTACTTTAACTCCAAACTCTGAGTTTAACATCTATTATCTCTGGAACCTTCCTTTCGACGAAATGTGTTGTGGTCAGAATTTGCTAGGATTCGCCAGTCGAGAGGGTCCTCGAACAATGGCTATTGAGTCAGCAGGAAATCTCCAGCAAATATGAGACTGAGAGATAGACCCAGGCTTATACCTATACAGCCAAACGTTAGTTTCCATTGAGAGATAACAACATAAATCGACCAGACGTACGGATTTCTTCGGAGGCTACACTTACTGTTACTACATACCTATCTGCTAGTTCGAGAATAGCACTCAACTTCACACGGCAGCCTTAAACTGTTCAAAAGAGAAAAGTAACTATTCGCCAACGGATTCCAGCAGCGCAGCAACTTCACCCTTCCGCCTATCGCAGGAACCAAATCCACTACAGACCATCATAGACGTTGCATCACCAGCCAAGATTAGCGATAAGGATATTTTGTAAACAATTGTAAACAGGCCTAAGCTAAGATTTAATATTTGTCAGAACTAAGGAAAGGGAGTTTTAAGTTTAAATAATAACCAAGTTATCGAATTTTAATCTCGTCCTTCTGTGATCTTTCGCTGTTGCTGGTTTGCATGTCACATCGTACATTATAGAAATTTGAACCAGAGGAGTGGCATGTCCATGCTGAAAACGTCGACAAGCATCTAGGAGCCTGATTTAGTGTGTAAGTCAATGGTGACAATAATTAGTGGTGCGTTACCTATCGTCTATGGGCTTCTTTTACAAAGTACAGGGAAACTAGACGGTTTGTACTTGCAGGCAAGTACAGATCCGTCACTGAAAATGGTATGAAACGAAACGGAAAAGCCCAATATTGCGCCACTTGATTCCAAGTCTCGTTCGAGTAAAAACCAGAGACACGCTGTTGTGCCCTTTACTTCTGGTAAATATTTCGGTGTTTTGGTAAAATGGACTGTTAATGGGCAAAACTCTGCCACAGACCAAATAAGTTTCCTGCCTTTCCGTGTTATATTTATATATATATATATATGCATAGTCTTGGCCGCCCTTTACTAGTACCGAGCGCCTGTGATCAAACCAAGTATACAAGGAAAGTCAATGGAATTGCGTAACGACTTATCGTCCTCCGAAAAGACTTCCTATATGCGTCAAATGGGCTGACTGTTCCCTACTGTAACACGGTCAAGTTGGTAAAATTGGGGACTATCTTTTTGTGTGCAGTCAGAAAAATCTGAGCAGATTTTTAGGGCCGATTTTACTGCAGTCATATCTCGCTTACAATAAGTCAAATTGGGACAAATTTGGTATCAATAAAAGACGATTGTGAAATAAATGTCATAAAAGACATACCACCCTTCATCTTTAAAAAAAAGAAAAGAAAAGAAAAAAGAGAAAAACATTAGAAATGACGTCATCCGCATAATCTTGCATATTAATGGACTAAAAATGACGTCGTCAAATTGGTATTTTCTAACCTTCCAATTGCTATGTAGACCTTTACAGAAAATATTCTTCTAAAATTAGGTTAAATCATACATCATTTTTCATTACTATTAAAGTGCATTTTTTAAACAAAACCTTCTAATTGTTGTTTAATTAAGAGAATAGACGTAAAGAATGTACGCCTATTTTTAGAACACATTTCCAAAACATCATTTTAAGTATGCCGAAAGCTTAAAAACGTAGGCTACTCTGCCACTCAAATGTTTCTTTTTTTATTTTAGATTTATCTTAAAGGAAAAGTACAGTTACCCCTAATATCAATTCAGTATTCCCCTATAAATCAATAAATGGTTCTTTATGATCATATAATAATGTTTTCGTTACTAAACTGTTAAATTCATGAAGAATAAGTCCCTGGTGTAGGTTACCTTACACATTCAACTTTATGTTGTGAAAAGACATTAATAACACAAAACTTGTGTTTCAAAGAAAGTTTTGGGTGATTGATTATTTCCTTAAATGGTTTTAAAGAAGTATTGAAATGTTCCAGACCTCCATATTTTGCAGTAATGATGCCTTGAGGCTCTTATTTATTTTACAGCGATGAGTGACCAAGAATATGTGAGAAGCCAAGGATATAGATTACAGGGGCAGATCCAGGATTTTACAAAACGGGGGAGGGGCTAATCCTGTGAGGGCAAAGTCCGAAGCTACAAGCGTCAAATGTACGAATTTTTTATTAGGGTTGGAGGTGTCTGTGATAGACTTTTATGGCATTTCCTGGTATCTAGCAAGGGGGTCTGAAGCCGGAAAATTCCCCTCTGGAACAGTGCATGGATTATAAATTCACGTTGTTTGGCCAGCAATTAAATAAAATAAAAAATTAAAATTAAGCTCGTAAGAGGATTCTCTTCAATTCAGAACGTCATTTTAGACGGGAAAATAACTTAAGCTTGAAAGAGAAACGCAGTTAACATTGACCCTGCAGGGGATTGAAGTATATGAAGCTCTCGATTGGTGAGCCTTATTGCTTAAATGCCACCACCTTTATCCACTTGGCCACAGGGACGGTGGTATATAAATGAGAGAATTGTGTGAAGAATGTCACAAAAGACAAAAAATATTCATACCACCACTTTATCCTCCAAAAATAAAGAAAATAATAATAAAACAAAGAAAAACATAAGAAATGACGTCATCCGCAAAAATAGGGTTAATCGTGCATCGATTTTCGTTGTCAACAAAGTGTTTTTTTTTTTCAAAAAAGAGTGCAATTAAATAATTTAAAAATTAAGCCCGTATATGGATTCTCATCAATGTAGGACGTCGTTTTGACTTTGACCCTGCAGAGGATTGAAATATATGAAACTCTCAATTGTTGTGCCTTATTGCTTTAATGCCACTGCCTTAATTCACTTGGCCATAGGGACCGTGGTATATAAACGTGTTAGATTGTATAAACATACCGTACCTTTAATAGAGTTCCTTCACCTGTACCGATAAAAACGATGTTCTTATTAACTGGCTCGTCAAAGTTAGTTACTATGGCAGACGAAAATGAAGTTCCGTTATACTCAAATATGGTTAATCCAGGTAGGGCATCAAGTGAGGACGATCTTTGAGGATATCTTGATTTCAATTCCGGTTGTGGGAAACAAGTATATGCTTTCACTTTGTCACAGGGTACCTGCAATTCGGGTGCATGAGAGATTCAAAGAACGATAAAATGTAATTATACAAGGAAAAGTGTTTGTCCTTTTTGCCAGTGTCTTCTTTCATATGGATTCAATGACAAACTAAATTCTCTTACTAAAGATGTAGACACAGTGGTGTTTCATCTTTTAGGGTTAAAAATTTTTTTCACACAGTCCCATATTCTACGTGCCGTTGGAGCTCTTCGAACTTAACTGGATTCCGAATGGTTCTTTTATTAGACATGTTTTAAGACTGAAAATTGTATGGATGCCATAGTTGAGAAAGCTTTCAGTTGCTTTCCATTAATACATATATGTGAACTGTGCAGGTGACTTTTGGAAGTTAATCAAGTAACAAACACATCACAAGATAAGATGAGTTAACTTAACAAAAGCGTGGTATGGTCCGATCGTCTGCGTAACCAGGGAGCTGCTAAGTAGCATCTCCCTGGCGTAACAAACCAATAAACGGGTGATATTTCTTAATTGATTTTATCAGGAAAATTGACTGCGTTTCAAAGCTCCTTATAGTATAAACAAACACTACATTCCTTATAGTACAAACAAACACTACAACCGATTTGTGGAACAGATCCATCGATATTTAAACATTCACTTCATTGAAATACCTGGGTGCTAATAATGCACACAATCATACAACCTACCGTAGTTTTACATGCACTGTCTGATAAGTAGTTGTTTTCGTCCCTACTTCCAGGATTACAGCTACAATTCACAAGTGACCCCTCAAACTCTGTTATCAGTGTTTCCATTTCATACATGCACAAAGCCGATTGATTTGTTCCCTGAAAGTCTGGACCATTCTCTGCCATATTCTTTACGAAAACAACGTACAGTGTGCCATTAACCTCTGTTGCTGATTGTGCAATACTGTACACTGTGCCGTTTTTCCCTTTACATTCTAAACTGATTTCAGTAAATCCAGACAAATCTTCTGTTTCGTCATCGTGACAGACGCGACTCATCTTTGGAACGATGGGACTGTCGTCCTTTGTAGCATCCTCCCTTTGTGACGCTACGTAGTATGTGTATCCTTGATATGAAAACACAGCAGCATAACGAATCATGAAATCTGCTTGAACACCTCCCCCTAAAGTCTTTGTTCTACGATCATTTATATAAACATCATCTTCTCTACATCTACTTTTATCTCTTCTATGAAGACAAATTACTGATGAAATGGGCCTTTTGAGAAAACGATCCTCTATCCTGACTCTTTGTGAAATATAAAGGGATATACTTTCATTTCCTTCATCTGCTACCAGACCTACTGCTGAATCATCCTCTGGAGCTATCGTCAGTCTCATCTGAGACAAATATCTTACATCTTGAGAAATGTCATCAAGGTTTCTGATCTGACAAGTTCCATTCAAGCCTGATCCACAAGAAATTAACTCGTTTACTGGAAATGGAATTATTTCTAATACCTTATTCACATTACGCTCTCCTTCATTTTGAAATACAACTTGACTCTGTAGGTCAAAGTTATGTGATAAATGATAGAGGCTGTCCACTGCTCCTATGTACACACTTCCATTACTGGTCACCGTAAAATGATTAAGTGTTGCATTGTGAATACTAGTGAAAGAGTTAACTAAATATGGAGAGAGAGGAGATGCTTTAAATGATGATATGAAGTTGATTAAGAGACAAAAACAACTCTGAAAATGTCTTCTCATCAGTACCATTTTATCAGGACAACTGAACTGAGTGGAACCTGAAAAGGGAAAAATTTGCATCAGTGAATTTGAAAAAAAAAAAAACTGTATAGTAGCTCAGATTTATACAAGAACATATATATATATATATATATATAAACAAAGACCTTGGTGTTTTGAATCAATACACCTTCCATCAAGACAACGTAATTGTTTATTCCACTTATTATCATCTTTTCATCACCTATTATCTGCTGTTTCTAAGCTGTATTTCCT
>WURT03001341.1:0-17025 GCA_009936505.3 Holothuria glaberrima
TAGGGCCTACATTCACAATTGTATGTGTAGTACGTATTACATAAATGCATATCCATATGTATAATACTGCGTAGGTGCTTCGAGAAATGTAAACCATTCACCTTGAGTTTTAGTATAGAAGAAGAAAAAATTCGGAAATTTTTAGGTCTTGCCCTCCTTGAAAAAATCCTAGCTACGCCACTGCTTACATGTATCCTTCCCTCAGCACCCTCTCCCAGGATGGAACCCCTGCATACCCAGGCGAAAAAAAGAAAGGGTCCACCCGAGTGTTTTCTATCTCTAGGCAAGCCCTCTTGAAGCTCTACTTATCAGTGTCACGAACTGCCCCCCTTGGGATTTCGCCTAGGCCACGGCCTTGACATATTGGGCCGCTTCGATACTTAGCCCCCTCACTTCAAAATTGGCTCCGCGGTCCCTGCGAGGTACACGTATGACGTCACAATTCCGATGTATTTTTGGTAATAACATAATAACATGTTGGCTTACGGAGTGACCCTCAGTGCATGTAAGAAATATTCTTGAAAAACTCGCGTTAAATTAGATTTTGAGTTATACTAGTTTTAAATAGCGCATTCATGTTTCGAAAAATGTTTTCCGAATGTTACACCTGCTTAAAAGGCTTAACACTTTCTCCCCCTAAAGGAGTTCAGGGATTTTTATTTTTATTTTTTTTTTTACCTTTGGTGACCTCAAATGACCTTTGAACTCCATCGAAGAAATAGGATTATTCGTTGTAATATATACAGTCTATATTCCAAGTACAATAAGTAACAAAATACAAAAACTAAAGTAATAAGCGCTTGCATGGATTTCTTACCCGAGCAGTGAGAATGCGAACCGGATCACTTTCCACTAAAGCGTTTTATACACGTTTGTTGTAAACTTCGTTTAACTGCATTATGGCCACAACATCTTTCACACAAATCCATTATTCGGTAATTTAAAATTTAAATTGCTTACGAAGTTTTGCTTGTGAAAAGATATGTTATTCTCAATATCTTTATCACTGGAGTGGTACAAGCATTCAGCCCCTTGTTTCGTTGACCACGGGCTGACATAATTAATACCCACAGCTAACTGTCTCTTAGAGATGACATTTTTACGAGCATTTTACAAGGTTTTCGAAGTTCCACGTCTAGTGACCTTCGATGATCTTGGACTGCCATCAAAACCAATAAGGATTTTTTTAAATATGATATATCTATATATCAAGTTTGAAAGTATCCATCATTGCCATCTTAAAAAACCTTGTTTTCAATTTCTCGGTTTTTCACCAATGTGACCTCTGGTGACCTCTGACCTCAATTAAAGGCGATAGGAATCTTTCTTGTATTATTTTAAATTTATACTCAGTATGCAAAGTATTCACCATACCCCTGTTGAGATAACGTGTTTTTAGGCGTTTAACATGTTTTTCATACTTTACTCTCTGGAGACTTCAGATGACCTGTGATCTCCACAAAGAGCCATTAGATTCTTCCTAGTTATATGGAACACCTAGTATCATAATATTCCTAGTGAAATATCGACTTCACAAGGTTTTCCGGTTTTTTACTCCTGGTGACCTCAAATGACCTCTGACGGTCCCGAAATACATTGCGGTTCTTTCTTTTAATAAGACATCACTATACTAAATGTGTCAACTATCCATCATTCTTTTCATGAAATAACTTGTAAAGCAATTTTTTTCGTTTTTCTCAGTCTCACCTCTAGTGACCTCAGATAACCTTGGCCTTTACCAAACACGATAGGTTTCGTTTACCGACCATTATGTATCAAATTTTTTAAAAACTTCCCTGCTTTCTGTCGAGAAACATCATGCAAACATCCGTTAGCGTGATTACATAAATTCCTTTCGAAAGTAATCTAAAACCGTTTGCGTAGATCATGCCGTATCCTGTAAACATATTTTGTTCCTCAAAAGTGCCTTAATAAGACAGACCTTCTTTGAATAGCAGTGTAAGGACACGTACATATGAGATGATTGATACAAGGATAAAATGATCTTCTCGCTGACGTTTGTTGTCTCTAAAATTCGTCAATTCATTTCGTTTATAATTTGTACAAACACCAGCATCAGCGGAAGCATTGTGGACCAACAGCACTACAGCAATGTATTGTGGGACCTAAAGACATGCTCGAAAACAATGAAAGATGAAGTAGGTCAATAATGCAGACAACATTGTTTCATAAGACCACAATCAAGTTACAAGAAATGTTGATATTACAGGAACTGATGATTGCCTTCTAGAGATTATACCTAGAGCTATGAATCTCCCACTGCAGGAGTAAACCTGTAACTACTCTCAAATGGGGTGACGACTCCTAAGTGTCACGAGACTTACCGGTATAAGTAGCCATAAACACTTGGGACAATGATACAATGGAACTGCTAATTCCATGTTTTATGGTGTAGACAGGGGGTTTTCTCTTTGTAGGGGTGGAAGAAATTACATGTAAGAGCTAAAACTCTTATATAATTATACAACAGAGATCGAAATAGACACTGATTTTACGACTGAATGGCGTTCTTGATATACTATCAGGTTCCGAAATTCCATTTTAAGTGTAACATGTTGGTTCAAAGCTTACATTCGGTTTTGACAATAACAAGTAAATTCATCGCGTACTGTAGCCTATAGGTTAACTTAAATGACGAAGAACCACTTTCGGTTCTAGTACTAAATTTTGTTTTGTTTTTCTGGAAATGTGTACTGATTTCACAAAGAAGTGTTCGTCGCAACATATCCATGCATTGCATGAAAGAGATGAAATTTTTGTCGGTTGGGTGGAGGGTAACATTGCATTTATGGACATTGTAGACAATTTAATTTTTCTGAATTTTAGAGTAGGACAAATGGAGTTCACGCTTTATATTTGGAAGAGCCAGGTAGTGTCACTATCAGTTTAGGAAATATTATTACATTAATCTTTGTCCCTTTGTTGCAGTTTCTTACATAAGCCATTTCAAATGTTCTGTTCATCCCTATCCGTACCATTAAGAGAAAGATATATAAATCATTTGAATCAGTACATACCTCACGGTGGAACGGTGGAAGGATTTTACAGTGTTTTTTATCAATTGACTCTCTAGCGAAGAGCCGACGTTGAATCAAAATATTTTCTTCTTTTTTCGAAGGAGTTTTGCTCCCCAAAGGAGTTACGTTGCCGATAAGTGTTTTGCTCCCCAAAGGAGCTACGTCCCAGATAGAACACAAGACTTAATGTGACCAACGTCTTGACCTTCAGACCTTTACTCCATGGGCCTGTGATGTGTGGCTCCAATCTCATCTGACTGATAAGAAAAGATACTACCCATAGTTCGGAAAACCGTATCTGAGTACACAAGATTCGTAGGTGTAGTTGTGATGTGGAAGTGGTTACGCTCATTTCGTGATAAGTCTTTAATAAAGACTACTGCATCTTCAAATCAATAGATAAAGAAATTAGAATTTTTAAGGAGTATTATGTCTTACTTGGAACATAGGGCCTTTTAGAAAGGACAGATTTCCCCTGTAGAAGAGAACGAGCCTTCATAGAATAAAAACAAAGAGAAAGAGGATGTTGGAGATTATAACAGGTGAATGAACATGCATTCAGTAAAGGAAATATGTATCTTTCATTGAAATGAGCAGATAGATTCTGCGTAAACGTTAAAGCAATAACGAAAACTTTATTACACTCTTTCGTCAATACTATTTTTCATCCGGCGGGTGAGCACTATTTCCAAATCACCCAGCGGCAAAGGTCTGGCGATGAAATTTAAATCTGGTTTTACTCCAATACGTCTCTGGGGTTGAGGGCTTTAATGTGCAGAAGGTTTGTCATGTAAAGGAAAAAAACACATCGAGTTCAAGAGGGAAACAACACTGCTTAATTTCGCTTTGTCGGGAATCAATGAAGGAAGGAAACAACAACCTTGGTCTGCACGCAAAGCAATAAGGTGTTTATTTTTAATACAAATTGTTTTTCACATAGATGAATCCTCCCTCTCAACAAGTTTTCTTGGGAAACCAACATCAACCACCTGTAGCTCCGAGACTTTTCGTCAACCCAACCATACCTGATGAGAAATTGTGGGGATCAAACGTTCGGCGCAGTATGGGGATTATCCAAATTATTTGTGGAGGGATTGAAATTATCCTTGGCATCACTGAACTTGGCTACTTCTTCTGGGGAATACGGACTGGACTGGTATCTAGTTTATTTTCCTTATTCCTTAGGGATCTGGAGAAGTAATAAATTTTAAACTTGAGAACTTTTTAACACGTTTTAGTCATATGTAGAAAAATGGACTTTGTCAGACAGTCATTAATTAATTAACCAATAATTAATATCCTTACATTACTCTTAGGCCAACTTATGTAAGTGATTAAGTCGAAAAAATATAATTTTCCATTAGGAAGATGTGTACTGTCTTACATTCGCTTTAAAATAAAACAAAATCTTTTTTCTACAGTTCGCCATTGTGGCAGGATTCTTGGGTGTTTTCAGCCTGAAAAATAGACGTGTGGTAAGTTGCACTGAACGCAGCGGTAGGAAGTAGAATGGAGAGAGAAAATAACACTTGCTTAGTCTAATTTTCTCTCAATTTTTTTTATTTTATCGAAGTTGACTCAAACATCCCGACATATTGTTAGAGCAAATTGGTTGGTTTGAATATGAGAACTTATAACGAATGTTTTGTCATATTGTCGTGTATCTTCCAGGGAAAAACGGGACGATTTTGGAAGATTTTGGACGACGTTTATAAGTCTTCCATTTTCGTCCAGTGCCTTTTGAACGATTTTTCAAGGCTACGAACGAAGGAATGTTTTATTGCGTAATGAGATGACTGTTCCACTTTATTATGAGAATTTTTGCCTCAATTATTACCGTTCACGGCTGAAGGACAAACTTAAATGTATCCTCCATAACAAGAAGAAACCTTGAAGGTTTACGACCCTCTAATTAATTTGATCCTGTTTTACAATGGAATAGTCCAGTCATCGACACTGAAATGTATAATTGTTCCTGACGATTTTTAATGGCCGGACGATTTTTATACTGAATTTTGAAGAAAGCGTCCAAAAGGAGAAATTTCTCGTCCCACTTTTCACTGGCTGTATCTGCGAACCAAGGTCTTAGCCAGGAATGCCTCTCGTCGTCTTTTAGACGGCTAAACTTGAGTGAGAGGCAGCCAAATTTGAACAGACCGGCTTTTGATACTTCAATAAATGTCTGGATGTAGCCTTCCGAACCGAGTTTGATTTGACATCATTGAGCTCAAACAAAATTGAAACTCACTGTTATTTAAAACCAAAGTAGTTCCCCCACTGAAAATCTATTGCATACGGACAAATTAATTCCCGTAATAAAGATTAGAACACTCCATTATAAAATGTCACTAACGTAAGGCAGCACACCACCAATTATTCCTCCATTGACTTACAAACTAATTTGGGTCCATTTCGTGGCCCCTGAACCCTTGTAGAAGTTTTCATGGGGCACAACCTACCCCTTAAAAGAAAGCTGAGGTTAGGCTTTTCACAACGATTTCCAAATTTGTGTATCATGACCGTAGAAATTTTGAGCTAGAAGGGCCTGTATAATAGAAGGGCGGTTCTTGGTTTTTTTTACTCATTCAAATGCCGTTTTGCATAGCGGAAGGATATATTGCAAAAAAGTGCCTAAAAAACCTTCAATTTTCTTAATTTTTCAAGAATGAGTACTTCAACTACTTTTCTACCACAAATACATCACAAATTGAACACATCGCTTCATTAACATGGTCTAATCGGTCCCCCAAAAAGTTTTTCTAGGGTGTTAAATTCGTAGGGTAACCTCCTCCGCCGGGATTCCCCTTGAATTAGTGGTGTGCTACCGTAAAGCAATGCCAATTAGCCTAACTTAACACAAATCACAGCTTCAGTGCTTAGCCTACGGGTAAATATTACATTCCTGCGGGGCCAGATGGATAGTGCCTGGTAAATTAGTGACAAGTGAGACGTCCTACTTCAAAATCCTGGCTAAACCCCTGCTGAGAACCAGAGTGCAATCATCAGTTTCTTGTTATTCGATCCATTTAATGACATATTGTTAATACGTGCAGTGACAAATTACTAAACTTTGTATCGTTTCCTTTATTGCATACAGGTCATTGCTTACATGGCTACTTCAATTATTACCGCGGTGCTGTGTGGAGGTTGCTTTATCAATGCCATATTGGGAATTCTGTCCACTAGTGTAAGCAACCTGTTTGATGCCTCCATACTGAACTCGTCATAATACGTTTTGAGAACAAATGTTTCAAGAGTGTTATACTGTTATCGATTTCGTGTTCTACTTGCTAAAAACAGAACTCTAAAGGAAAGCGATAATGACTTGAGTAACATTGAATTGAATGAGACTGGACTGGGCTGTACCAGACCTGATCCGGCAGCCAGTGCTGCTATAATACATTGCGTGAAAGTGATATGAACATTTTACCTGTCTCGGATTTGAAATTCATTTGACCCTGATCAAGGCATCTTATTTTGACTCGAGTTGACTCAGCGAGATGTATTTGCTTCCTTTACTTTAGTCGACAGATGTGTCTGTCTTTCTTACCCCCAACCCAATGGTTTCTTAATGCAAAATTGTATACAGCTCGTTACGTTTTGTAATAATAACTTGGTTGCCTAGCTACTCACCTCAAGATAGACAAGTATCAATGCCAATATAAGACGTGCTTTGTTCGTTGAGAATAAAACTTGCTCTTTTAACCTCAAGAAAATTAGTCATGAGCAATCTTCCCTAAAAAAGCTAGCGGCTTCACTCATAGACGGTATGCATGTGGTATTGTGCAGCTGAGATGCGCCCTAGGCCCTAGGTGCGTCTATGTGCTAAAGAAACAGCGCGTCCTGCGCACAATATATGTACCAATATGTATACCTAGCTACCTCCATTGCTTATCTTCTAGCATAACGTCAGTCTGACTTCAATGTATAGTCTTTAATAAATGCAAAGAACTAGTGCGGTACAGAGGAAGGTATGTTGACTGTAAAAAAATGTACTTTTTTTAAACCTGTAATGCAGTTTTAGTGTCTTCGGCTTCATGTATTTCAACTGGCCTTACCTTTAAGATACCATGTTCCTTTTTATTCCTCCAGTGACTAACACATTAATTTCGGTCCGTTTCGTAACCCCTGGATCCATGTAGCAGGTTTTAAAGGGTGCTGGCTAACCTTCTATAAAAGCTCACAAGCAGACCTTTCACAGTGATGAAAAATCCGTGTACCAAAACGGCCACGGTTTTGAGTTGAGTGAGCTTGTGTAATAGTACTGTGGAACCAGCCTTTTAACTTCATTCAACATGCTATTTTTCATCGCAGAAGGTTTCAGCATTTAAACCTAGGAATTTCCTTGTTTGTTTTTCATGATGAATCCTTTTAAAGTTTGCTACAGCAAGTACACCAAAATGGGACCGTTACTTTAGCAACATAGTCTACTCTATACTATGCCCCAAACTATATACTCAGGTATGAAATTCATAGCATAACATCCATTGTATCCAAATGAACTAGTAATGTGCATCTAAACGGCGGTGGTTGTCATTTCTTCATTGAATGCAAGTGCATTGTAACAACAAGCTTACAAAAGGATGTCTGAGCTGTTTCATAACGATGGAGGCTAGGCTCAATCTTGTGTATATCAAACTTGTAATGAGGATGATCAAGGCGAGTCTTGATCCCCTCGCCGCCTTTAGGTTAAGATCATGTGTAGTACCTATTTTTCTGCTAGTCAAGAGGAGTTGGTTACAAAACTAACCCTAAGGGGGAAGAACCCCCTTAGGGTAACGTTTGGTTTTTAACCTTCGGCGTCCAGCCGAGAGGACCCTTTGCACGATGACGAATGTGACTTACCAACTCTCTGATGACATTTTGCAAATTTTTTCATGGCGTGTATAAAGAGAAAGCCATCCTACCTGCTTTCCATGTGAATAGAAAAATATGTCACATACAAAAAGCTAGTAAAATGAGTAAACTAATTTCTGATTTTTCTTTCATTTTAAAGTATGCTTACAATCGAGCCAGCGTTGCAGTGTATATCATTATGTGCATTATCTTCATCGTACACATGGTGATTTCAATTATTGGAGCAAGTTTCACCTGCGGTGCACTTTCCTCCACGACTCCTCAGTCCCAGCAAGTTGTAAGAAAACATAATTATTTTTTGTATTCATGTATCTTTTCATGTTATAATGAAGGAAGTCACTGCACTAGTATAGCTTTAAAACATTTACACTTTCCACAAACAACTAAAAGAAGAAAGAATATTGTGTTTGAGATTAAATTAAAAGAAACTTTTATGATTAACTTTAAGTTACATTTTGTCTGTATTTGATGTTTTAACTCCCTTACTGTTGGATTAAGGTGCATCCAACGATCAATATCCAAGGACCTTTCCTGTGCACAAAACGTTTTACTTCTAACCAATAAAAATAAGGGAGTGTTTTCGAGACGATCGTTCGTTAAAAAAAAATTAAATCAAGGCAGGATTTATACGAACATTTAAATATAACATATGCCACTCTTTGTGCAGCAGTAACTCTTATTTTCACTGTCACATCACTTACCCATATATTAAGAGCCTTGATAGTCAGATATTGTAGACCTTTTTTACCAATTTATGTTTTTGCAGGTTAACTCCACACCTCAGCCGGTGCATCAGCAATACGATCGCACTTCCCCGTTCACAGTGAATTAAGCACAAAGTGGCAACACATTCCAGACCACTTCTCCGAGCACAAATGGTGCTTTTCTGTCACTGATGATATAATACTACATCAAACAACTAATGTTAAGTTACTTTGATTTAATGAAAGTGACATTTAAAAAAAAGTATGATCTACTTGATCTGGAAGTCTCAATTTATGTCAATATAAGTCTAAATATGAATGTACTTCAGTCTGTCATTTCGTAGTCTTAAACTATTGATTAGAATAAGCCAATTTTAATTTGAAATGAATTCGGTTAAGATACTATTTTATAGTTTCATTTGCAAACACTTATCGATTACGCTAGAAACGAACTTGAAATTGGTTAAGTGAGGCCAGGGGTAATTTGCGGCCTAAATTTAAGAACTTATGTGTGGCACTTTCTCAGCAAAGTGCCTCCATCAGTTGACCTGTACCGTGCCCAGCCAATTGTTGCCTAATATGTCTCAAAGATTGTAGGAAGTGACACTTCCTGGACATTGTTGCATGCATGTGAATATAAGTTTTATGAACATTGAAATACTTTCTCTGAGCAAGTAATAAGATGGCAATATAAAAGTCAACTTGAATACGAATAGTGGTACTGGTAGACGTTCCGCCATCTTGGTTAGTATGGGGTCCTTGATAAAATATCAGAAATCATGCTTTGAATTGTATGTACAATCTGCTATAAAGATATATGGGGTTTTCAATCGAAATATATTTTGAATGATTATTAATATCTATTTTATGTTATATTGTTATTTTATAATTAGCGGCCATTTTGCCTTTCCGCCATCTTGGTTAACCTCAATTCCAACAAAAATGTTCTTAAGCATAATTTTAATTTTTTTGGCATGAACCATGGCCATATTTTAAGAGTCAGTGTGTTCAACTTCTTTTTCATAAATATTTTCCTCATTATTTATTTCAATACATTATTTATTACATGTGGGGCGGGCGATTTTTTTCTTTCGTAGGATAGCGAGGGGAATATTATAAATTATTCGTGCAATTCACAGTCTTTGCTCATGACTATCATAGCGTCTTCCTTCCTCGCTTCATATCAAGCTTGCCTGTTTATGTACTGTAGGAAAGGTGGCCACAACGTGTTGCCACACTGGGTTTATCGCAACTCAAGTACCTACGTACAGTCTAATAACACTGAAACTGTAAAGGACAACTGCTTTGATTGAATACGGTAACTTAATGGTACTTCAAAAAACAAAGATTTTTTTAAAGTTTCTGGGTGTTTGTGAAGAAACTAAGGGAAGTTCCGAGTGAAAGTAGGGGTATATTCAGCATGAACTTAGTTAAATCTAAGTATCATTTTCTCAATCCACTCAAGCAACGTTATATATGGAAAGGCCTATTTATAACTTGCCCTACCCATCCTACGAAAAAAATGCGTGCGGCGGCAATTTTGGACGCCATTTTGAATTTCCCCAGCCGACACCGGCGGCATCTTTTTTTGGTTAATCTAGATACCTTTACTTTCTCAAATCCGTTGACAACAGGTTCTTTACAATTTTTTCGCAGATGGATCTTAGTTTTGAGTTACTATTTCGTTAAATAAGACTCTACACTTGTACTTGTTAATTGACAGTGGTAACTTTTAAGTTTTGTTCTATTTCTTCTGATGAAGATGGCAGGGGCTATGGGAAATAAAGTGTTTCTTTCACTTGATTTATAACATCATGTTGGCCACTACTGTATTATTTTGGAATGCTTTGTTGTTTATATCAATTTGCTTCTTTTTATCTGAAGCAAATTATCTTCCCTGTGTAGAAGGTCAGTTGGCTAGTGTCTGGGACGAATGTAAGTTAGAATGACATTAAAGATTCGCCATTGACAGGAAAATTACTTTTAGGTGGATTGAATATCACTGTTACATATGCACTCTTCACTATGCTTTGTCCATAACGGGTTACCATAGCAACATAAAGAATAATAATGTCTGATTAAGGACAACCTATTTAGCTCAGCTCTACACTAGTTTCCATACTGCCTTAAGCCAGGTTCTATGAACTAGTACTTACACTGTGCTAGCATTATGTTCGTGGATCATCCCACAAATGAATGCTGGCAAAACTTCGTTCTTCTTCTTTGCAAATACTGGCCACACTACTAAAAAGATCATTCAAGCGAGGAGTATGTTTTAGTCACAGTCTGCGACTGTTACAGGTGAAGCGATCCCGCTTGTGGCGGGGTAGGGCAATATGCGCGCTGCAGGATTGAAGGTCCCTTGGCTCCGAAATTATAAGTTATATATATATATATATATGAACGGTGAATTCTACCACCTCTAGCCATCCGTCTCGACTCCAAATTTAGCAAAATAACGGACTCGGCTTCGCCTCGTCCGTTATTTTGCAATGTGGAGTCTCGACGGTTTATTCACCAATAATAGTCCGTCAAATGCGATTTATTCCTTAAATATTTACAACGTGAAGTCACAACATGTGACAATATGACTGTTTGGCTTTCAGTACAATAAGCATTTAACACAACACAATACAGGGGAAATCTCTTTAGGCAACGCACATACCTGTGATACACAGAACACAGCTTGTAAATTCTCTTGTTACATTACATTAAACCAACATAGGATCAATTCTTCTCAAATACATATGATAATGCAATTTAAGTCAACTCTTCATCTAGTCTTGGTCAAGACCCTAGTACTAGTCAGCGCTGTATACATATATATGTGTAGAACGTTCGCGGCTTTCTTAAGCGCGCCCTCTCTATATTGTTCAGCAATTCTGAGCTCTGTACTAGGGTCTTGGAGATTTTGGCAAGACGGTCTTATGTTTTTCTTCAGAGCTCAGAATTTCTGAACAATATAAAGAGGGCGCACTTACGATAGTTGCGACAGAGCCGTATATACGGCTCTGAGTTGCGAACGTATGTACTAGCTAGTACTAGGTTCTTGACCAAGACTAGCGACAAACGTCAATGGGGTTCTAGTGTGTGATTTCTTCCGCTTAAGCTCACACAGTAAAGTCCATTGACTTACTGTGTGAAAGTGAACGTTACAGCTGAAGCGTCGTCATGTAATATGAATATTCATATGTTGAAACCAATCAGCAGTCGAGAGTTAAAATCAAATTGGGCTCATGAACATAGGCGTACGAGGCGGGGGCAGGGGCAGACCGCCCCCACCCCCAAAAAATTCTGCGGTCAAAAATTCGGGCAAAAAATGACCAAAATTCAGTCACAGAAAAGGTGAAATTTCGGCAGAGATGAAGAAAAAGTGAAAAGATTGCCCAAATTTCTATTGAGTTCCCGAATTTTTGATCGAATTTCCGAAAAAAAATGCAAAAATTTTCTCTCGCTTCCCGGGGATGTAGTATTTCCCAGTATCACCTCTATCATACTTTCGATAAGGCTCTGATATGCACAGTTCTAATCACTTCCATATCAAAATTTCATAAGATATGAGTAAACTTGCTAATGGTATATGTAGTCTAACAATTAACTGTTCACTTCGCGCAGTGTAGTTCTGATTTACCCCAAGAACGGAGTAAAAAATCACTTAAACAAGCAAGATGAAAAGATCTAAAAAAATAGAAATTCTTGGAAATACATTCAACTCAAATTTAGCAATAAATGTAGCACCATTTTGCATCTAGCTCACCTTACGTAAGCAAAAATTTTCCACCCCTTAGACCCCTCCCCAGGACGGCGATTCGCATTTGGTGAAAATTCCCCCGTCTTTGCAGATGGATCCACGTCCTTGTCTTTGGGTAACTTTTGGAGATTCGGGCAAAAATTTTCTGTCCCGCAAATTGGAAGAGTCCCGTATGCCTATGCTCATGAATATAGCGAAATTGGATGATCTCTGTTATTATTCGCAGGTATCAGAGTATGTACGTCAAACGAGGAGTGCATATTCGACAACTGCTGTAAAGGTAACCAGACGGAGTGCTGCTACTCTAGATGTAGAATAATATTTAAACATACTATTTCCGCTTGTTATGGTGTTACCTTATAAAATACCTATTGACCTACTTACAATATCCATTAATTTTAGGAAGGACAGTAGTTCATTGAGCACTGTTAGTATTATAGCATAGCACTCAGCTTTGCTTTCTAACTTCATGAATTTTTCATTAACTTAAGAGATGTTTTTGAATAAAACATATGAACCGGAGAAGGTAAAATGAATAATTTTGTTTAAACTCATATTTCAGTTTTCGAAAGTCGTTCCGCACTATATCCTAATCTTACCGATTCCTTACCACTCCCGAAATTTGTTTCTTGTATTTTTGTGAAAACTTGTTCTTATTTTATGGATTTTCGTTTGTTACTATATTACTTAGTTGAACTATCTGTACATAAATATAAGAAGTTAGAAATTATTGTCTTGTAAACATTATCGCTTTTTCACAAATTCAGCGTTCTTGCCGCTTGAATACAGAGCTAGCTGTTTTCGTTAATTAGATACAAAACTGGGTGTTGGTGGCATATGTTATAATTGGTGCAGTGAAACCATACAAAATGTGTTTCCTGCTGATTCTGCTGATGATATGCGTCTTGGATATTCAGAGGGTGAGTCTATCATTTTTTTTAAATGTAAGTCGATAAAGTTTCTTAGGACGGTCTAAATTACATGATGCAAAGTTCAGAGATGACGTGGATTTAGGACGTGACGGTTACTCAACATTTCAGATTAAGAGACTATTCGCCACCACCCAATTAATGGCCAATGGCCTCAAAATTTGGCCGTCATTTTTACGCACTACCATTTCTTTATACAGTTATATGGACAGAATTCCATTTGTAAGCTCCCTTCTGGTGTACCTATGTATAAGCTGTATTGTACCAAGGCTTATATATCTCTACGTTGAGCCTTATGTAACATTAGTGTGAACTGTTCATGGGAAGAAATTGACAGGGAACCGTTCAGTGACTGACAATAAACAGTTATTATTGATAAATCCAAAAGCAACATGTTTGGTTTTAAGGTAACCATGCTTCTACAACAGCTTTCTCTGATATTTCATTAATTCCTCGTTGTACTGTGATATGAATAATCCCTAAATATAACAGTAGAACTTACTTCGTGGAATCTAGCAATTCCTTGTGTATTCCTTTTGTTTGGATACTTTTAATTCTCTACTTTTTATGTAGGTGCATTAAGAGATATTTTGATTATTAAACCAAAGTTATAACAAAATGATGATGTAGAAGAAACCCTGTACATCAACTGACTTCAATTATGACCTTGTCACATGATCCATTATCTCCTAGTACAGTGACTAACGGTCTTCTCTACCCCCCCCCCTTCTCTTTGACCTCGAATGTAGTTTTTTCCTTCAAGTCGCTATTCTGTGACCGCATACACTAACAATAGTTACAATGGTAGAAGACTGTTTGGACCCTTTAAGTAGAGTCAGGCCCGTAGCCAGACAAGGTACTTATGGGGGGGGGGGCGAAATGGCTTCAAGGGGGCGAAAGACTTTTTCAGGAGGGCCAAATGTATAAAAATATATGAAGTCAATAGCAATAACTTGAAAACTTTCTAGGGGGCAAAAAATTTTCAATTTCGGACTTCGCCCCCCCCCCCTTGACTACGGGCTTGAGGAGAGCAAAGCGAAAGGAAAATTTTTCAAACATGCTTTTCATATGGCCTGAGTTTTTTGGCTTTCCATCTCATTACACAGGCGCGGATCCAGGATTTTGAGAAAGGGGGGGCGCACACACAGGGGTGGCACCAGGATTTGCCCGACAGAGGGGCTGGGCTGGCTGATCCAGGATTTTCGAGGACCTTTTTTTTTGTTTTTTTTCTTTTTTGCACTTCAGTTCTTGCATACTTGCACTATCCGAATTTTCGAGAACTTTTTTTTTTTTTTGCTTTTTAGCAAAATCGTTGGTCATCGAATAAAGGGGGCGTGCGCCGGGTGCACCCCCCTGGATCCGCGCCTGTTAATACGAGTACTTGAAGGACAACTTAAGGGGCACACTCCAAACCCCAAGTAGCCTTTGGCATCCTTCCCCTCCCCCCCCCCCACAAAACTGGCTCATTTGAAGCAACAAAAGGACCGACGGTTGGTTACTACTGTAATAAAAATGGTCAAAGGGTGAGTTTGTGAGTATTAGATACTAATAATAATAAATTTAATATATGTATATGTATATATATATATATATATATATATATTTGAACCACAAATTGACCGAATAGAAGAATAAACTGGACTACTCAATGAGCTCAAACGTCTTCTAGGTCAATGACCACATAAAAGTTTTTAAAAATAAAATTGTTAGTATAAAAGTGGTATAGAAAAGTGAGTGCAAAACCTACTTTTTTACTTTTTTTAACCGTCGCTTTAATTTAATTCTCTATTCATTTCAAATCAGTGTGTTAATTCATGATCAACTCTGAGATTACATTTTAACTTTATAAATACATGACTTGCAGAAATAGATATCATATATTACGCAAGTATTCACAAAAATAAAATTATATATACAAATTTACAAACCGGCTATAGACAATTCCTTTTAACAATAAATGGCATGTACATGGCTTTGCAAAGATTCGCTCAATTCCACTAAACAACAGTTTCGGTTGACACTCTCAAGTTTACAAGTATAAACAAAATAGTAGATTTACACACATTTCCAATCCGGTAAGTAAATCCCTTCAACGGCATTGAAGTAACTGGTAAGCAAGTAAACTAAATAGAGGCTACTTGTTTTTTAATGCTTGCAAAATTAGTGCAAATAACCCAAAAGAGAAGTTTACACCAGGGAGTTTTTAGGATGGAGATCCAACGCACAAAATTGTCAGACAATATGAACTTAAAGTGGAAAGCATAGGTGCTTTCCATATTCCCTTTTATTTTGGTAGAGGTCAAAGGTTATCTGAGGTCATGGGAGATGAAACTTCTAAAACCTTAAGAATTGCTTGTAAACAGGATATTTTAAGATAGGAATGAGATGGATACTTACTTGGTTTATGGATTTATCATGTAAAGAGTTAAATCCATTGTTTTTTGTGGAGGTCAGAGGTCATGTCAGGTCAACAGAGATCAAAACCAAAACCGTGTAAACACGATATCTCAAGGTAGGAACAGGGGTTTCCCTTAACTTTTTTCTTCACTCGCCAGCCGGACTATAGTGATCTAAAATCCTGGGTAGTCCACAAAGTATTTCCACTAGCCCGCCTATTTTCATATTCAAAAAGCGAAATAAATATTTGCTTTATTCATTATTGAACGACAATGAATACGGATGACAAGCAACAAGAAGGGGAATGCGTATAGCCTTTTAAATTATTAGAATACCGAGAATCTAATTCAGGGAGTTTGTAGAAACGGATAAGGTATGTTGAGAAGGATTTCATATTAGTCGTTCACATCGGTGCGTAGGGACTGGCAGTATCCTCTATAGCCGGAAAATGAGTGGTAAATAACAAAACTAATCGTGACAGCTGGTATATATATATATAGTCCTACTTAATTAAGCTGGAACTGGGATCATTTTTTGTGATAAATAGGTCTGATTGTACGTAATAAATAATTTTTAACTGCAGATAGGAGGTAGTCAGATTTTTTAATTCGCCAACCGCACTATCAAGAGGAGAGTTTTCACTCACCCGCCGATGTTTTCAGTCGCAAAGGGCCAGCGGACGAGTGCTAATTTCTAACCCTGTAGGAAGCATGGATACTTTTCATACTTGGTATGCGAATGTGTTAGAGTCAGGAAATGAAGTTTAACCCTATTGTTTTTGGTAGAGGCCAAACTTTGTCTGAGGTCACGAAAGGTAAAACTTTTTGACCTCTGGAGACCTCACATGACCTCCAACCTCCACAAAAACCATGGTGTTCTTCTTCTTAATTACGATATATATATATATATGTATATATATATATACCAAGTTTAAAAGTACGCACTATTCCTACCTTGAGATATCAGTTTTACAGGGTTTTCAGTTTTTTGTCTTCTGGTATAACCTCACATGTCTTGACCTCCACCAAAAAATAATAGGTGTCATATTTTGCAAGGGCGTAGGAAGCGGGGGACTGGGGGCGACAGCCCCCAGAGAAATTTGTGGGCGCTGAAGTATGCTTAGCCCCCTCCCCAATTTCGAAGCAGGAAAACCCGTTATTCGTCTCTTCTGTAAGAAATGTCAAAAATTTGCAGTAATTTACCTTAGAAATTGTCCAAAATAATGCACCAGATGGTGGCTAAGGACCTCAAATGTTATGAACTTTTCCAAAAGACTAAGAAATTTCAAAAATGTGCAGTAATATACCTTAAAATTTGTCCAAAATAACGCACCAAATTTCATCTAAGGG
>WURT03001351.1:0-36435 GCA_009936505.3 Holothuria glaberrima
AATTCCCTCATACCCTTAGCATCAGTGTTTTGAACACCAGCATACTCCAACCATCTGTCAAATTGATGACCTAGATCCTGATCCACTCTCTCAAACCTTGATCACGACGCTTGTACCTGGACCAAAATGCAACTCTGTAACTCTCTGAACTTCTTTCATATTTAGCTAAAACAACTTGTTTCAATGTTGTATAATCATTACATTTCTCAACTGACAGTGAGGCATAAGCTGACCTAGCTTTACCAGTTAACTCTGGGGCTAACCTTGCTGCTCACTCTGCTTCAGGCCATCCATAAATTTTGGCAAGGTTTTCAAATGTTTTAAAATAAACATCAATGTCATCAGTGGCATTAAGTCGAGGGAGCTTGGGAAACCTAGCCTTCTGAGGCCAATCAACCATTTGTGTGACATTAACCTGAGCATTCATTTGACTTTGCTCAATTTCCAGCCTTCAAAGATTGAACTCTGCCTCTTTTTCAATCCATTTGCATTCACACAAATACTCCACCCACATCTCTTTTGGTAGCCCAGGGGGCATACCTTCAAGCACTGCCTGTTCACCACTATGCTGCATCTCCCATGTGCCACTACTACTGTCTTGTTGCTGACCCTGTGGTGGGCCATCAGTGTCAGACATTTTGCTACAGCCAGGCTATGACTTAGCTATACCTGTACCACATACAGTACAATACAAATTTTAATACACTGCTCGAGTATTTACTGCCCAATTTCAGCACTAGGCTGTCTCTCACACTGAATTGTAACAGGCTAGCCTTTATGCAATGGGCTATATTCTAAGTTCAAAAAATTTACAAAACAGTCAAGCCTATAGTGCAGGCCAGTAAAGGGTCTGGCCTAAACTAGTAAACAACAATATAGGCCTAGGCCTACAAGGCAAAGCCTACCCCTATTGCTACAGTTTCTTACATCCATCAAAGAAACAAAAATACAATGAATATACAAAATTATGCAAACAATGATGCAATATTTAATAGTAACTACACAAGTGTCCATCACACAATACGATCATCTGAACTGGTACTTGGCACTTGGTATCGTATAACCATTCTTTAACCACCGCATCCACGTGTGAAGGATGAAAAAGTATTCCAGTCAAAGAATGCCAGGAACAAAACTAACTGGAAGTTCCTAAAACTAATTAAGTTACACTCCGTCAGATAGCTATACACAAACTTGGCTAGCTCCAACAGTTAAAGGCTGTTGACCACGGAGCCATGCTGGCACTGTAACTAACATCAGTAGGCTACACCATGTAGACTAACTCGAAAAGTAAAATGTGATTGTCGATAATTAGCTGCCGATATCCTACTAAACTCTGGTTAGGCCTCAGGAAATACAGGTACAACTTCAATAATACACAGGAACAAACCACGTTTATCTGCATATGATATTATATATAGGCCTAACATCAACACTTCACACCACATTTAGGCTAGGGCCATTCGGCTCTCCCACTAGACCTAATATGCATCACTTCTGCTTCCAATCTCCGGAAACAACTATATGGCAAGGCTGTAACTAACAAGCTGTCTACACACCTTTTACAAGTAGTATAATACAGCTAGGCTGAGCTCACTGCTAAACCTGCCTTTCCAGCATCAGGAAAACTACTTCGGTTACAGATTGTCCCCATAGTACACCTCAACAGCATATAGCTCCATAAGCTAGGCTCTCGACTGGCCTTGGCCTACATCTGCTTCCAACGACATCTGGAAACACATCATAACAGTTATGATATCTGCATGGAACGGCGATCCTCCATACATACAAAAGTGTTACTGAATTCTCGCATGAGGATAGGCTTTCCACTAGCCTAACAGTCAAATGTAACGTTAGTTGTAACTCACCGGTACACCAGAAACTCATTTTCACTATGGGATACAACAAACAGTTTCAAGCCAAAATGGGCTTCAGCCATGTAAAAAGACATGTTACATGAACATCTTATGAAATTTCTCTGCAGGTTACTATCACAGTAACTTCCAAATCGGAAACCTGGTTGTGTCCAAATCATTAACAAATTAACTAGCTATAGCCTCGGTCTGCTATCCTCTGGCTCACGAAGTAACGCGAGTCGTGACTCATGAATGTGGTCGTGAGTTCGTAAAAAGCTGCCACCATGTCGTGTCTTTCTTCCTCTTCAGTGGGTAGCGTGATTTAGTTGGAAACATGAAAGACTCAAGAAAGAGAGAGAACAAAATCCATTCCGATTTCGACTAAGTACTTTTATTTTACGATGATCTTCAGAATGTATTTTACGTGCAATGCTGAGAGCATAAACAACACGGAGCCTGTACGCTACCAGTTCTTAAGCAGGACTGTTTGACAAATACAGCACGAGGCAATCTCGGCAATACTTCGTCCAATGAGCATCAAGCATATGAACACATGACCTTGCTAACCAATCACCTCCCTCCCCTTACTTCCTGTTCCAGGAAGTTCTAAAGGATTAACATGAGGGATCAATCTGCATAAATTACTAAACATAAGGGACCAGTCACATCCTGCTTCCATGGACAGAACACGACACAACAGAAGGTATGAAAAGTTAATGGAATTTTGCTAAGACAGTGTACCTTCTTGTAAATGCATGTACATCCACAAACTTTTGCAAGAATTTTTTTGTGAAACTGCATAAAAACTGTACGCTATTGACTATTCATATATACGATCACAACGAGCAGGAATTATAAACAACAAAAAATCAACTGAAGCAAGTCTGATTACCATGCGTTTCAGGCAACTCACATCAATGGGGTTTTAGTGTGTGATTTTTTTCCGCAGCTCACACAGTGAAGTCCCATTGACTTATAATATAAAAGTGAACATTACAGCTGATGCTTCATCATACAATATGAATATTTATATCTTGAAACCAGTCAACAGTTGAGAGGTGATATCAAATTGGGCTCATGAATATGGTGAAATTGGATGATCTTTGTCATTGTTTGCAGGAGTTAGAGTATGTACATCAAAAGAGGAGTTCAAATTCGACACCTGCCATGAAGGTTATAGCTATGTTTGCTTTTCAGGAAACCGCTCACTCCACAGTTTGGATATTTTTTCTTCTCTTCCTTACAGAACTACTTCAAAGATATGTGGAACATCTTTGATTTCATTATTGTCCTCGGTACCATTGTACATATTATTACCACCAAACTCAATGTAAGTATATCCTGTGCTCTATTCAACTTAATGCCTGCTTTCAATTTGTAGCAGTATTGATGAAGCTTTGTATTGTCTGAAGTATTGAATTGTTTTATTAGTCTAGATAGGGAAACTATGCTCCACTGTCGGGAGAGAGATCGATAAGAATAGAAATTCTGAAGAGACTGTGAGATCGTGCTAATATCAAAGGAATTTAGCAATACCTGGTGCACTGTTAAAAGATCTTTTACACAAAATCAATTTAAACTCTGAGGAGATGTTTTAAGACATTCTGCAATGGTCAAAAGGTTGAAGGAAGTACCCTTTACAATTTGATGGGGAGTAGCTGGAATTGTCACAACCCTATCTGTGGTGGTCCTTAAAGGTCTCTGGCATTCCCTGACATTCCCCGGCAGTCCCTAACTGGCTATCTTAGTACAACAGGTTTTAAAAGATTTTGTCATGTTGACAAATGTGGAATACAGTATACATGGATTTTGCAATTTTTCCCCCCAAGTTGATTCAAGTAATACTATAAAGGCCTCAAACTTGATTGGAAAATGAAGAAGCACAAGGAAGTACAAATAAGCAAAAATAAAAGTATATGAAAGAAGAATTTTAGTTGTGAAAATAAAAGAAAACAAGAAGAAAGTTGGTAAAAAAAAGAAAAAAAGAAAGTTGGTAAAGAGACAAAATGATAGAAGAATGTAGAAAAGATAAAGAGGTGAATGGCAGATGAACAATGGAGGAAATTATTGTAACATTTTAAAGATATTACATGATTATTTGTCCTCGGCACAATGTTACCAAAGAAATATTAAAGGTTGAAAGTAATGGAAAGAATTCACTTCAGCCACCCGATGTCCAATATTTAACACAGTTTGGTTGGAAATGGTTACAGATTGGCTACCCTTTAGACAAGCTTTCTTCTATATGTCAATCTCTATTTCTGGGTGTCATGAAAAATCAATAAAAAAAAACCTGAGATTTTAAAAAGTAAATTTTCAGGCCCTCAAGTGTCATTAAATTTTATCAATAGAAATGAGATTTTAAGGAGAAGGGATGGAATTTTTCTGGCAAAGGGGTTTTAATTTAATCTAAAGGGAAGCTAAAATATAACCAGTCATACAAAAATATTTTTATATATTGAAATCTCAAATATGCTGTCATAGTATGCAAACAAACTTTAATCTAATGAATAGTTGGGATAAAGTGAGTAGTTGCATTTTACCCTAAACATTTACATTGATATTTAGAGTTAAAGCTGTGAAATTTAATGATGCAGTTCTCAAAAAATTAATGGAAAAAAATCATGGAATATATAGTGGAGAATTATTTGAGAATCTTGCAGATTCACTTTTTAAGACTTTTAGATTCAGAAACTATATTGATTTAAACTTTTTATTTATTTTTAAAGAAAAAATACCTTTCAAGAAGATTCATATTTTCATTGACTTGTGTTGGAAGTCATTGATCTTATATATTCATATTTTTAAACACTTCTTTTATCTAAAAATTGCTTCCTAGTACTGTATTGTGGGAAATTTCTGCGGGGCTAATTTTTCATGATTTTGTACCTTGTAAACATATTTGCAAAGTGAAGAATTCTCTGTTGCTTCAACCAGCTTAGTTTTGTACACAGTAATGGAAGAATTTTCGCGGGTCTTAAATTCGCGATTAGTTACTTGGTCGCAAAAAGTGT
This sequence comes from Holothuria glaberrima, assembly GCA_009936505.3. Classification (NCBI taxonomy): domain Eukaryota; kingdom Metazoa; phylum Echinodermata; class Holothuroidea; order Aspidochirotida; family Holothuriidae; genus Holothuria; species Holothuria glaberrima. The sequence goes on from WURT03001351.1 coordinate 4,871, forward strand.
GAAAATTATATCCCGTGGAAATTTCCCACTACACAGTACTGTGACTTTTTCAATTGGTCCGTATCAGTCATCTATTGTCTTATGTCGTATTTTTTTGTAAATGTGCTAAAATTTTCCACATTTGATGCTTGTGCATTTTTGTTCTTTTCAATGCTGATTTAAGGCTGAATTGGTATGAATTTCACCCGGAATCAATGTAGTGTTACTAAAAACTCCATTGATTTACCATGCAGTCACTAAAACCTCATGTTAAAAGTTTACTAAATAGACACATTAACAATTCATTTGCAAATGGCTGTGAAAATGTACCTAAAGTCTAAAATTACAGGACAATTTGTTACACAAGTTGAAAAATTGAATACATAAATTTAACTCCCATTTCAACTATTTGAAGTAGTCAACTACACAATTATTGGTGATGTCCTTCTTGAACTACTTTCATCACTTGCTTTAGTTTCTTTTTGAAATGAAAATGTATTTTTTTAACCATGGAAAAATTCCAGTTTTATTGCATTGGATCTAGTGAGGAGTCTGAGTGTATAAGCATAGTCAAGAGGTTATGTGCAAATGCTTAAAACAGAGCAAGTGTTGTAAGCTTGGTAGTGCAAAAGAGACATGATAAATTATTCTGCAATCAACCATTTTGACATGAGTGAAGAAAACTTCAACACTTTATATCTCAGCACAGAAGCGTTTTGTCAACATGCAAGATGGGAGTTTGAACATATGAGATTCATCTTTTAATCTTTGATTCTTTCTTGTCATATTAGACTTTAGGTACCCTTTAAGACTTTTTGAATTACCCAAGTACATAAAATTGTACATGTTTGCTTGGGTTGACCTTAAACTTAATAACTCATAACTCTGAAGTACACAGTAAATCCTCTTTTAAGACCCACTTTCTCATTATGACAGTCAAAATGGTAGCTTTGAGGTATAAGGTACTTGTGACTTACCAAGGTTTTGTTTTGCTAACATCTACCATTTACATACATGTTTTGAATCCTTTATGACATTGTTTTACAGAGCAGAGTTTGAAATAACACTTTATAGACCAGTAAAAGGAGAGACTTGCTTCCTCCCCCCATAACCTCCCACCATTCATTAACTGAGTATTTCTAGAGTAGAAAATTTACGTCCTTTCACCGATAAATTTATGTGCAAGCAGTGCCTACTACACAAGAGCTTTGTTTCAAACATGAACCTAGCATTGTTTTTGGCTTTTAGCCACCTAACTTTTAAACACTATGATCAAGAAATGATTTACTGACTCCTTATGAAATAACTTACACTCTTATAGTGTTAATTTGGTAAGTCCCACTTGTGTTCCTTAAATGGAGGTAGAATTTAAGTTGTCAGTATATTTTTAAGATAGTTGTGTACCCTGTAAAATTTGGGTATTAGTCACAGTGAGACCTAAGTACTTCTTTCTTAATGTAGTGGTATTAAAACAGAGCATTACAGTGGTCATCAACCAGAATTTTGACACTGTCCAGTTTTCTTTCATATATTGACAGGGAGAAATCAGTTCTGATGGTGGACACGAGGTACCCATCTATCTTTGCATGGCGGGCAACTAACACATGCATGCCCAGTCCAGTCCTTCACATGACAAAAATTTAAATTGAATAGAGCAGCTTCTTACTAGCACCCTATGTGTACAGCAGTTATTACGTCTGGACCTTTGCTTCATCACATACCCCACACAAACAGTGACAACACTCCCTGCCACCCTGCTAGCAACACACTTAATTGGCTATAGTTTCACTATTGAAATTCATGTTGACTATTCCATATTCACATGCTAAAACTTCAAGCACTCTCTTCTTAAACCAACTCCTGTTTCATATGTATACCTGTCATCGTAGCCTAGACCTTCCTTAGACAGCCCATTTAAACCAACAACGTTGGTAGAGCCGAAAAGTCTTTCTTATGTACAGATGTACTCTTATTTCTGTTTTCAAATGGTTACTCTCTTCTCATTGTTTGGTGTACTTTGGTGAAAGTTGGGCAGTATAGTTTAGTGATGATAATATTTTGGAGTTGGTGACATCTTGAGGTCAAAAGTCACTTATGACTCTTTTTGGGGTTCTAAGTAAACCCTATGAATTTCGTCTGCAGCAACCAATAGGTGTTATCGAAAAGTGGGTCACTGTGATAGCTTGACAATGGGATTTACGTTTAAAGTTCCTTATTCACATTCTGCAATGGCTTAACAACATGCATTTCTACAAAGTGTCATATGCTCATTTTAGATTAGATGTGCCTTTGATTATTATTACCTCATGCCAACAATCGGTCGAGTGTGTGGTGCTGCATTTTATGTGTTCACAAATATACAAAAATTTCTGTTTCATTTTTGGTGGATATTGCTGAAACTTGAGCTTTAACAATCTATTGGTGATGGGATATGTGTCAGATTTTGTGAAAAATTTTGAGGTGAAAGGTTATTTAAAGTTTGTTTGTTGTCATGATTCATAAATGCTAGAAATTTGTGTTAGCACAGGAGCCCAAAACTTAGACTTGAAAGTTGATTACAGGAATGCATGACTAGTGGTTCAACAAATTGGGTAGTGGAAAATTTAAGGTGAGGGGTCATTCAGGGGTCATTTGAGGTCATTGTAGGATGGTACTGGTAGGTTCTTTTGGATAGAGTATTGCACAGTTTTTGTAGTAGGATTTAAAATGAAGCAATCCTTCAGCACTGCCTATGTAAGTATATGTTTTAGGTTGAGGCAATTGTCTCTCGTTGGTTGAAATGTTTGTGTAAATGGTGTAAACATTCTTTTGTGTGGGATGAAACTGGCTCATGACATTTGGCTTTAAATACTCCATTTGAGAATTTTCAAAATGTTCAAATCAAAATTTTGTAAAAGTATTCTTAGCTAGGTTCTTAGGCAGGGCTAAAGTCATTGTAGGCAGTGCCTGTGGTACATGGACCTGGGGCTGCCTGTGTGCCTCTAGCACTCATGGCTAATAGACGTGTTACTGTTCAATACCACTTGGTACTTATTTTACTGTCGAATGTAGTATGAGTCAAACTGGTTTTGAAGGAACTTGTCTGAAAAATCTACAAAATTGTTTTCTGTTTTTAAGCTTTATTCTTATTTAAATAAACCAGTATTTAATAGGGCAATAATAGGGCAATAATTCTATAATTATCCTACCCTTTCTTGTCTTTTTTACTTCTCCCTCTCTAGGTTGATGTAGACTATTTACCTGGAGCCCACAACAAAATTGATCTAGTTGTAACACTGATCAATAACAATTTCCTAGGGTTCACCATTAAAAGCATAGGTCCTGTTTCTCCCATCAGCCAGGATGACTATAGTGAGGTTGAGGGGCTATAGTGTCCCAGCAAAACACTTGCTAGTCCAATTTCCACAATCTATTTCTCTTCTACTCACCTCCCCTATTACTTCTACTAAGTCGGGCTTATAGATTCACAAATCAGGCAGGTTGTGGGTAAATTTAAGTAACTTACCTCAAAAATCAACTGACCCTCTGTGTCTGCTTAGAATTCTTACTGCATTGTCCACCAAGGAACTTGAAGGCCTTTATTTCTCTTCACCACTGCTAATATCAAACCCCATGTCACATATTGCACACCTTGTAGTCATAACTTTCCTGTAAAGTACATTTAGGATGGATAACTGTAGGCCTATACGTTCATCATGTATCACTTTGTCAACAACAGTCCCGGGACTGCATCAGGGATGAACATAACACCTTTGCAAATGGCAGTTCTACATAACTTTGGCAAATATATTCTCTTTTTCTTAAAAAATTCTTAAACAAGCATTGGAACAAGGCTTGCCTCCATGTTTTTAAGATTTAGTCTTTCATAAATAACTTTTTCTTGTACATTTTGTAATTAGTCATCTTAGGAAAAAAAGGAAAAAAAAAACTTAATTTTCTATTCATGGTGTAAAACTTGATTACCTCTGAGTTATTTTTGTCAAATTTCTAAATCCATTTAGTCTATTATCGTCATTTTCCTATGAGCCCCTACTTCTGTCTATAACACTAGCAGTACTAGGCTGTGGTTATGTTGGTTAGAAGTGGCCTAATATACCTTACTGGAAATAGACTACCTGTATCACGTTTCATAACCTTAGTCCTATACTCTGACCACATTGAGTGTGCACGCGGATGGTCCAAATGAAAAGAAAAAAGTCCCTTTTAAACTGCTTCTAAACTTCATCTTCATGACTATGAAGAACTGCCTTTATGTATATCATAGGCCACTTGGAAACCCTAGATCCGTGAAAAACTTGTAATTATTGTCAGTCAAAAGTATCTCAGAAATTTCCAACACAACTATCTTCTGTGTTTGGTATCAAACTTCTGTGTTAAAAGAAGGAGTTGCATAAACTAGCTATATGTACTTTGGGCTCCAGAATGTTTTGCATTTCAGTGGTTTTTTTACTGTTAGCACATACATGGCAGACAGAGGTTAAATACTTCTATGACAAGTGCCAAGTTTTTCCCCACCAATTTTTTTTTTTATTCTTGAGTCCTGTAAAAGCCTTGACAAACCTTTGAATTTTGTTATTTCTGAAGAGTGGGACACCCATTTTTCTTGTATCAGATATTTTCTTAAAGTATCAACTCCTTTTTATTTTGTTCCTTTTTATTTTTAAAGGTATGCAGTCCAAAATATGTGTCAGTAAATTTCTTTCTCATTAATTTTTGTCTCCTTCTGGTTTCTCCCCGTTTTTATATCTTGGACAGATATTCAAAGTGGTAATCTATTCATAGCAGTTTCAATTTTGTGTCAAGTCTTTTTCTTGCACCTGAGATGCATTTTGGGTTTTTCTTTAGATATTTTTCACCCTTCTTCATCAGTTTGTGATGTTTTGAAAAAGGAAAAAAATACTTCATGTTATTCATCATAAGCCTATCTTTTTCAGTGAATTCTTTTATAGAAAGAGGTGTGGGACTTGCTTTTAATCTTAAAAATTAGCAAAATCTATGGAAAGAGGTCAGACCATACCAACCCTAACTTCCATATATTTACTTTGGGTTTTTGTTTTGTCAATTTTTAACAACTCTTCATGTTCCGTCATGAACTTTTTGCACATTTTGATTTTTCTGATGCTCTTTTTGTTTTTCTATTGGGTAGCTCCAAATTATTGTCAGAAAAGAAAAAATCACATCCAACATTTCCCTGTCTTATTAAGGATCAGAAGTTGAAATCTTCAAAGGCTTTCTTTTTTTTTTTTTAAATGTTGAACTTTGAAACTCATTAGCCTGAATTCTCTTCTCCACAGGAAATATTTGTGTAGATCTACAAATAAGTTCATTTACTTAATTTTAAATGTACACACACAATAGTTGGTACTGTCATTCTTGTAATACTCACATTGACTGGATTAGGTACCTTCAAAGAAAGTGATTTTTGGATGGAATGCATAAAAGACTGGTTTGGAACCTCTGTACATCAAACAAAGCAAAAAAAGAAAAAAGTAGTGTATTTACACAAAAATGTCTACAGTGTTGCTGTCTTTAATAATTGATACAAATCAAATTTTAAGCCAAAGGCTGTTAGATTTAGTTGTCATGTGTGGTGAAAACATTTTTATACAGTTGTGGGTTTTTCATTGGGGAAATCACAGGAAAACAACATTTAAGACTGTTATGCAATATTCCCTTAATATAAAGCATGGAAAACTATTAAACTGTACAACCATATCTTAGCATTCAATCCTGTGTATGTAAGTTAAAGTTGATACTGTATTGCATTTTGAAAGGATGCTTTTAGCTCTGATAAAAGAATTTATATAGTTATTTGCATGATAAAAGAAACATTTGTTACGATGTAGAAACAAAAAAACTTGGTCATGGAAAAGCATGCAGTCACAAGGAAGGGAAACAATTCTTTACGTGCAGGTAGAAGGTTTTTCATGATAAAGCATGCACCCATTTAGGGAGGCCCAGATCAATTCCTTATACCTAGTAGATTTAAGTTTGGCCATGGAAAAGCATGCAGTCATTTAGGAAGGGAAACGTATCTCGACTTTTCTGTGCACTTGCAAATCATCTCATATCCTTTGTCTCCAAAGATGCATGTACAGTATTTGTTACATATTTTAATTATAAAGTGAATTTCACTACATTGTTCACCAGTTACACTTAATCTAGCAGTCTCGGGTTTAATGGGTTTAGTTTTTTTGTGATGTAGAAAACATCATAAGGCATGGAAATTTTAAAAAAAAGAGCCCAAAATGACCTGAATTTGAAACAAACATGTCTGTCTGTTGAAGAGTGCCACCTTTTGTCTTTTAGTAATATAATCTTCTAAAAATACTTGTAATGACATGTCTACGAAATGAAGTCATTGCTTACAATGCAATTTAACTCTTCTTCAAAATTCCTCTGTATTGTCAAACCCCTCTTAGTGTTTTAACATTCTTGCACTCTTCATGAATATGTCAAGTATTAGAATGTCATCCTCAGTGAAATAGATATTCTAACAATGCACTGTAATAGGGATTAGTATTCTCTAGTTACGGTCACTTTGTATTTAAGTCTGGACTTTCTGCAACTAGCTCATAGTATCCAACTTAAAATGTCCAAGTCCTGCTACTAAATTTTAGAGTGCTTTTGTTCTCCATCAGTTGTTTTTAGTATCATGTTGACTTTCTTTTGTGACGGGAGAAGTCTTTACGTTGTTTCACGTTGTCTTAACAACTATCTTCCATCACTCTTAAGTCCTTTCTCAAAGTTTACTTCAGTTCTTGTTTTTTGAGAGTCTTACATGTCTATTTTCCTTCTGTTTTTTAGTGCCGAATGTTATTTATGTAAGATACCACAAATTTGTCAAAATGTAAGCTACGTCTCATATCCAAGAGAATTCTGTTTGGAAAGGACATAAATAAGAAATGAGCTTTGTGATGTCGTTAATTTGAAATACCATTGGCAAAGATCCATCTTTTGTCATATTCATGTTTTAATTGAATTGAAAAAAAAAAAAAAACAACAGGACACTTGCTCCAAATGGCATAAATAACACCCCTGCCTTTAAATTATGATTCCATTCTGCTATCCCTCCCCCTTAAGGAAAGTCTACAACTGGTAACAATCACCTTTCACTTCGCATCCCCCTCAAGAAAAAGTTGAATCAGAGAAACAAAGGTATGATGCAGTTGTACAAAATTGAATAAATGACACCTATGCCATTATGAAAGTATTCTTTTTCTTACCTCTATCCGTATCCCCCCTTCCCCCTTCCCCAAGAAGAAATTCGTTTGTCCAAGGACATTGTTAGACAATCGACAACTCTCATGTTTTTTACAAATTATACCTGAAGCTTGAAATGTCAATGAAGTTTCATGCAGAGCTATTTTAAGAAGATCAGTTTTTAGTTCAAAATAAGTTTGGACCAACTGCATAAACTCAATAGATTAGCTCAGATTGAATCACATCACAGCTGATTTTGGATGTGTTAAAGGAAACTGTAATCTAAGTATTGTGCTTTCACTTTTATTCAATTTCTATAATTAAAATTAAAGGGAAGTCACCAGAATGCTTTGATTTACTCCCTCTTTAATGTTTCAAAAATAAGCATAGGTATGGTTTATAATTTTAAGTTAATCGTACTCACCAATAGATGGAAGTGCGTATGGTGTCAGTCAATGATAAATGTTGTCTCTCATACACCCACAGCCAGTGGCAATGGAGGCAGCACCGAGCATAAACTTCTTTCGTCTCTTCCGTGTCATGAGACTGGTGAAACTGCTTAGTAGAGGAGAAGGTATTAGGACGTTACTTTGGACTTTCATAAAGTCTTTTCAGGTAGGTGAAAATAAGTGACATGGATAGTAATAATAATAATAATATGATGATGATGATGATGATTATGACGGCGACAATGATGACAACGGCAACGATGACGTCGATGACGACAACTAAAATGATATTCACATACTAAAGGAGTGGAATGTTGATAAAAAATGCAGCACATGTCAATGGTAAATATGCTGGAGGTGGGGTGGTCACATTTTGTACAATGCCTAAATGATTATATACCTTACAGAAACCATGAAGCACTTGTATGCAGAGAGGCAGTTGAGATAAGGATCTCATGTGAAATGAGAGGCAATTTAGAAATGATCTCAATTGAGATAAAAGTCTCCAATGTTTTGACTTTCTTTAATAGCAAAGTGTGTTTACCCTGGAGCTTTCTTGATCACTTATTGTAGATTTAACAAAAAGTAGCTTGAACCAAAGAAACCTGTGATCATAAACAAACTTCTTCTGAAAAGTGGTGAGGGCTATTCCAACAAGGTGGGAAGTGTTAAACTGAATTGGCTTTTGCTCTAGTGTATGAAGTTATTTTTCATTAATGCAAACTCTTGTGGAAAAGTGCACAACACATAAGCATAGAAAGTGGAGAGGGGGGCAAAGGAGGGGGATCCCCCTCAGTAAAAAATGTGGTGGGGCAGAAGTATGCTTCTGTCCCTTGATCCAAGTATGAAAACCCCTTATTTGTTTCCTCTGTAAAAACTGCCAAACATGTGCAGTAATTTTCCTTAAAATTTGCCCAATATGTTGCACCAAACTGCTTCTATTGACTGACCCTCAAATATTAAAAATTGCCCAAAAGGGAGGATGTAACCCTCCCCTTAGACCCCCCTCCCAGGATGGCAATCTAAACAATATTCAGCCCCCAGTCTTGTACAGCTTTTTATACCTATGGCATAACAAGTACTGTACATGTTAATAATAACATGAGGCAAAGATTATTTATAATACAAATATCTTAGAAAGTATGTACTTCCTGGTTGACCTAACTTGGACCAAATGTTAGATATCGACAGCCTTTTGAAGTCAGTCCTGCTATTCCTATTTCTTTCTTTTCTTTGAACCATCAACCTAATTCGACTTATTTCTTGAAAATTTTACTTGACGACTTTTCTTTTTATTGGGATTTTTAAAATAAGGGACATGCATAAAATGTCACATTAAAATAGTCGAAGAAACATTTCAAAAACAGTTATTATGATGGTGACAATATTCGTGAGTAGCAATGACTAAATATGTGCAATAGCCCTACTTTTGGCCTGTGAAATCCTACTTTTATCATGTTTTATTGAGAGATTTGACCCTACTTTTATCCTACTTTTTCATCCAAATCCTCTCGAAACTTGGAAATTTGTAAGTGCAGCAGACTTGGGCTAAAAAATCACCAATGTAAATCCGTGCATGAGCACTGCACTCTGTATAATACCTTGCCATTGTCTGATGTGTTATTTACCATTAAGGCACATAAAGATACATTAGAATGTTTGGATAAGGCCCCTAAGCAGCATCACATTGAAATTTGTATTAAAATCAAAATTTCCAGCAATTGAGAGGCACAGAAAGCAATATTTGTATGGCACAAATATAAATCCAAATCTATGATTCAGCTAGGCAGTTTTCTCATAAAGTTTTAAATTTTACTTGTTCCTGGATCTGAACCAACCTGTTGCAAAGATATGCAGATGCAGTGAGACAGCTAATTGGAATGTATTAAACAATAATGTGGTTCTTGCTATTATTAAGTGCTATGGTGAATGGGGAAAAGGTGACAACATTTGAAGCAACATACTAGGCTAACCACTGAGGAAATTCAGAGATTGAGCTATGGTCTGGTCATAGTAAGATGGGTCTTTCATCTAAGAGCAATCTATTGTTTTCCCATCTGAAATGTCCTTCTGAATTAAAAAGATTCCACATCTGAGTTGAAAGTTGAAATTGCAAGCCACCCTATGTGGCATTGTAATCTTGAAACCCTAATTGGCTTCTCCCACATGCATGGTCTTTTAGTATCTTTATAAAGGTGGTTGAGTCAACATATGTGTAAAGCATTCGACTAACTTTTATCTTTTCACTTTTATTTTTTTTTATTCTACAGGCCCTGCCTTATGTTGCCTTGTTGATAGTAATGTTGTTTTTCATCTATGCTGTAATTGGGATGCAGGTATGTGTTTTTTATTTAACTTTTATTTTAATGGGTTTCTTTGCTTTTCTATATGAGATCTCAAAAATTCTTGGGGTGGTGGTGGTGTGAAGGGTATTGTTTGAAAAGAAAAATGCATAGTAAAAACTGCTTGGGTCCAGAAGGTGTCCTGTGTTTTATGGAAACTGGACCAAAGGAGTACAACATTACCCTTTGAACCAATCAAATCCTAATGAAAACAATCAAATCCTAATGAAAACACTTCCAACTTGTTGAAAAATATTTGAAACTCTTTGAGACCCTTCTGTTAATAAGGACTGGACCTAAGGGTGTCATGGGGGACTGCATGCTAGATTGCAGGTAAATGCAGTCTACCCAAAATGCTTGAACAGAACATGTTTTTGTAAATCTGTAATATCCTCCCATGAGTAAGTTGTCTGTCCATTAGCTTTTGAAGCTGGACATTGGATGACACAGTTGTTTCTTTATAAGCACGGTTAGAATCATGGGGAATAGAAGCTAATTCTTTTAGAGGGGTACAGTTAAACTGTTTCTTCATCAAAAAAGAATGAGCAGCAAGACAACTGCAGGCCCAAATTTCAGGATCGAAATCTCTGGGTTTTATAAGTCTACAGAATTGTTAATCACATCGTTGGCCATGAAAAATAATGTTACTTTTTGAGGGGCTTTTTTTCTGTAATATGCTAGCCTTGTCAAATCATGTGGGAAATGCTTCCGTGCACTTTTGTGGGAATCAGCACAGTACAGTACTTGAAGCCAAAACTTTCCCCACACTTTGGAATTATCTGAATAACTTTCAGTCCTGATGTGTTTGGATAAATGGGGCTGTACTGTGCTAGTATTTCTACATGAGCTCTAGGTAGGTGACAGTGTATGCCCTGGAATTCTGTGTAAGGCTACATTGCCAGTCATGCACCTGTTCTCCTGAGTGATTTTAGGGTTGCTATTCTGGATGCCCTCCCCCCCTCCAAGAAAAAAAAAGAAAAAAGTTGGAAAAACTTGTTTGTTTTAATGGTTTGGGGAGTAATCCTTTCATACTGATGTAATCTTCAAACAAAAGACTCGGTAAAGACAGTCTTTGAAGTGATCTGCTCCACCTACAAGTGAAAGCTTTGTGCCCTTTCTAGTTCAATGGACTGTGAACTTATTCGTTAGTAGACCAGTTCTGTTTTTTATTCTAATTTATTCCATAGAAAAGTAACAGCTCCTTTGAGCAGAGCAACTAAGTCCTACTTTTGTTTATGAAATTTGAAAAGATGCCAAAATTGGAGAAACATGCATTCATGTTCAATAAGTTATTTCAAGTTGTACTGAACCCTCATAAAAAGTGAGAATTGGCATATGAGAAATTAAGTAAATTTTGTTTTTCTCAACAACTGGCTATATTACAGCAAAGGGTGAAATCATCACAAAAAAAAATTTGAGTTTAAAGAGCAAGACAATTGGGAGTCTACTGTCAGCATCAGGCATGCAAAGGAGGAAGACATATTGAACTCCATACTTAGCAACTCCTTGGTCAAACAAACGGAAAATATAGCTAAAACAACCTTAAGCATTTCATTATTTCTCCTTGATTAATTAAGTTTACATGGTTTGTCAATAAAGCTAGTTATTTTAAATGATTTTTTTGCATTTTGTTTTTCTACCGCAGGTATTTGGTAATATAAAAACTACTCTCTTCGGACCAATCAATCGAAATAACAACTTCCAGACATTTCCTGCTGCCTTGCTGGTGCTCTTCAGGTAAAACATCTTGTGATTGGCTTACACCTGTTCTTAAAATGAAAGCATCTTTTTTTCACAGTTCATTGAAACTTTGAGATATACAGAAATCTTTACTCAGTAGTCAAAATAAGCCTTGGTAGACAAGTACTCTACCAGGCCTCTTTTTGCTCGTGGAATCTGGGGGCTAAGGAGTGATTTAGGGGTCACCTTTACCATGTGTCTGGTTTGAAGGTTCATTGTTGCAGCTCTCCAAAGGTAACCCAATTATTCAACCAAGTTTCTCCTAGCTCATGTAGTCGGGGGCCTGGCATCTAGGTCTTACCATAATGGTTGGCCATGTGTTAAGTTAAAGATTCAATGCAGCAACTTTTCGGCATTTCCGCACCTCAGAGTTAAACCAAAAACTGTTCCAATGCTTTTTCTTTTTTAAAATTTTCTGTAAAAGGCTTTTGAGTGATTCCTGTTATCCTACATTTTGAACCTTTGTCCTACTGATATTTTTGTTTGGAAAATCTTTCTTTTTCTTATTTTATCTTCCTTTTTGTACTTAGAAGAAAAACATAAAATGGCATGGCATTATTGAAAAAATGCTTAAAAAAATCATTGCAATATTGTCAGCATTACTGAGCATCAATGAATGAAGCTTGTTTAAGTCCAAAAATTAGGACTTGAAAATAAATTCTAGATAAGTTTCATATTGATGGGAGCCAGATAAATATTGCCGGGGCGTATCTCAGTGCAAAAGTGTAATATTAAAAGATGCTTCTTTTATTAGAATAAGAAATAAATAAATGTATTAAACTCTTCTATTGGAATCAACAAAATGGTATCTTCAAAACTACTTGAAACATGGAACTGTATAAGAACTCATGCTTGCTCCTTTGCATGTCTACAGTAGCTGCAACCTAAAAGGCCTGGCATGTCCACCCTCCAGCATTCTAGAAGATATTTCTAGCAAACTTCCTGCTTCCTGCTTACTGATGGTGTCACCCAGCTTAGATATGTTTCCATCAGGGACTCGCTCAGTCTTAAGTATTTTTAAGACCCCATGGTTTAAATACAGCATTACTGTTGTGGACTTGTTTTTTTTTATCTTTTTTTTCTTCTTTTTTTTAGTTTTTTTAATTTTTGTTTTTTGATCTCCAATGTTTTCCTTAAAACTTGAAAAGTTTTTGTAGGAAGGAAATCACTTTTTTTAAAATTCTTTTTGCTCCTTTTTTTAGGTCAGCTACTGGTGAAGCATGGCAACAAGTCATGTTGGCATGTGTAGACGGTAGTTGTGAAATGGATGACAAGAAGAAGTGTGGCACAATCTTTGCATACATCTATTTTATCTCCTTTTACTCAATATGTTCGTTTTTGGTGAGTAGGAAGATATTTCAAGGTTTAACTTTTTGTTTGAAATTTTCTGTGAGCATATGACGCAGAGGAGGCCTAATGGCTGATTTAGTAGGTCTTTGAAATTAAACAGAGTCATTGGAATAAAAGACGAAATTGTGCACCCAGTCAGTTTCTCAGTTGTGAACTTTGTGGATCTAACATCATTGCTCTGGTTCTACACAGTGATGGATAATTACTGTTGAGTGACAGTGTAGATTAAAAAGATGATAAGGTAGGTGGCCTGGTTAATTGTGTCCTGGTAGAAATGTAGAGGGGATGTGGCCAAGGCCTTATAGATATGACTTTTAATACAAGACGGAATTTGAAAATAATACTTGAGCATGATGAAGAACATTTTGCCTCTGCCCTTGATGAGGCTTAAATTTAGGAAGATACCATTGCCATCTGAAAGTCATTCCCATGTGACTGCTATGCACTTGTCAATTGTAACCACCCCACCGCCAGCTGAGCAAACCCCACCCCAGCTGGGCAATAGTGATTGTGGAACTGTTGCAACATTTCTGGGGATGTGTGGTTTATTTAGTCCTTGCTCTACAGGAAGCATGATTTTTAGTCGAGATGTGTATGTAAAATATGGACTGTGATAAGCACCTGTGGATTTGCAGGAAGTAAGCTGGAAAAGTTGGAGGGATCTTATCGGTGGGGGGGGGGGGGGGGGGTGAGACTTTATGTACTTTCAGTACCCATTAGTCCATATGGATATAAAATCTGCCCAGCTATGCACAGACTTTGCATAGATATTGGTGTGGATATGCAGCTAGATGCTTCCCCAACCAACCAGGATTTACCTGGGTTTGAGGCGGTAATGAAATGCACTTGTAACATTTCGATAAATCACATCCCAACGGAACCCACTCTTTACCTGTGTTTAGGAAGGGGTTGTAAGGGCTGCAGTTACAATTGACAAGTGCATAACCTTTTGGGAATTGAGAATTTACCATCAAATTGTAAATGCTAATATTTGAACATGAATTTCAAACTTAGTTTGACTTTCCTCTCCCTTTTCAGATCATTAACTTGTTTGTGGCTGTTATTATGGATAATTTTGATTATCTGACAAGAGATTGGTCTATTCTAGGACCCCATCATCTTGAAGAGTTTGTGCGGCAGTGGTCAGAATTTGATCCAGAAGCAACGTGAGTCAAATTGTTTTAACTGGTCATGCCATGAATCTTTCATTAGAGCCTTTTACCTACTCTGACAACATTAGTTATTCCTTTGGGATTAATGTGTCTACTTTTGTTGTTTTGTGATTACATTGTTGCTGATGTTCTTGATAATTTGGAAGATGTGCCCACTCCCACTGTGTAGACTCTAATGGCCCCTCCAATTTTTTATATTCACTGTCAAAACAATTTAGGCTACAAATAACACTCCTGGTCAATGCCCCCATTTGCAGTGCTAGTGCCTATGCCTCCCATCCTCCTCCTAAGCCCTCCACCATCAGTAGGGAGAGTAAGTTAGATGAGTTTAATGAGGTTTTACAGCTCAGTTTGAAACCAATTGGTTAAAGTTGGGCCAGCCATGGCCCTTTTTTCAAGTTGTGGCTGACTGGCTTGTTTCCCCTACTCCATTGCCTGTGCTGAGCACCAAGCACAATGGCAGTAGGACTGCATAGTCAATGGTTAGAGCATCTGACTTGCGGCTGAAAGGTCAGGGGCTCGAATCCTGGCCGGGTCATACCGAAGTAGGGAGAGTAAGAGTGCAGGAAATCTAACTTTAGTCTGTTCAGTTGTTTATAAGTAAAAGTGAAATAAAGGTTGTGAATTATTCTTTCTAAAATAAAATGAACCTAAATTTCTAGTTTGACAGCTGCTCATTTGTTTATCAATTTGTTAAATTGCATGTTATCAGTACTATTATGTTTGTATTTTGTATTTTTTTAGGGGTCGTATCAAGCATCTAGATGTTGTTACGTTACTACGTAATATATCACCTCCCTTAGGATTTGGCAAGCTTTGTCCTCATAGAATAGCTTGTAAGGTAAGTTACTTGTTGCAGTTACTATGTGCGA
Source organism: Holothuria glaberrima (assembly GCA_009936505.3). Classification (NCBI taxonomy): domain Eukaryota; kingdom Metazoa; phylum Echinodermata; class Holothuroidea; order Aspidochirotida; family Holothuriidae; genus Holothuria; species Holothuria glaberrima. Next base: position 19,978 of record WURT03001351.1, read on the forward strand.
TGATTTTCTTGGACACTTTCACTGAACACATGCTTGTGATAATCCTTCTTTTTAAAATGCTTCTATAATATTGCAAGTATTTGTCTGAATCTTCTGAACATTAGGCTCATGATATGCTGTTTGCCAAGAATCAGTTTGCAACTCCAAAGTTATGTTCCAGGTTTAGTGTGGTTTAGAGCAGGGTTTCCCATGTGTTTTAAGATGAGGGCCACTATTACTAATCAGTACTTGCTTTAAATTACTGTAGTCAGATTACCATTAAATAGCTTGCTAACATATCAAAATTTTGGGCCCCTCAAATCTTCCTTGGGTAACTGTTGCAGGCTGTAAATTGCCCCTATGGCTGCCACTTGATAACCTCAGGTTTAAAGCATGTTTACAGCTCATTTGCAATAATGGTGTGATTTGTATGAATAAGATCCAAATACTAGCACATATATGTAATATCACTTAAAATTATGGAGTGCTTCATACCGTATTTGTAAACTTAAGTATATTACATAAGAATAGTATTATAGGTCTTCAAGGAGACGTGCAACAAATGTGACATAATGCCATTTTAAAAAGCCTGCAGTGATCAGTTTGCCCTTAAAATCACAATAATAGTGGAAATTGCAATGGGTTTACCTTACTGCTCCACAATTAAAAATTTAATTTATGGATAGTTCATGTAGACAGTGATGACTGCTTACATTTTAAATTACAACACGGTGTCATTTTTTACTTGTTTATCTTTCCACAGAAATTAGTTTCCATGAACATGCCTTTGAATAGTGATGGTACTGTGATGTTTAATGCAACATTGTTTGCTCTCATCAGAACCTCTCTTCGAATTAAAACAGAGGGTATGTATAGTAAAGTGGAACATGTGGCTAAGCCTGTTTCTGTTTCTGTGTGACAACTGTTACTCCAGAGTGTAAAGAGTGATGAGCCTTTGTCATGCTTGCTGGAAAAATTTGTGCACAATAGAGATCTCATATTTCTCTGCCGAATCTTGAGGCAGAAGCTTTCGCATATTGACAATTAAAGTTAAAAGGAGCTAGAGTACAGACTTTCTGAATATGTCATTTAATAATATCAGCATCATCTAACACTGTCAAGAAATGCAAACATCAAAGAGCAAATGCCCCCCACCCCCTCCTCCAGCAAGTAGAAGTAGTATACCACTCAATGCTAATTCATGTATGACTCTTTTTAATCATGTGAGAATATATTTGGTACTGAACAGTGTTACTGTAATTTGTTCAAGAATATGCCTTGGTGTGCCTTCAAATTATAGAACTTGTGTTCTGTAACACTGTGCTAGGTACATGTGAGGGAAGTAAACTAGAAGAGGTCTGTAAGCCTAAGCTAAAGTTTTAAGGTGAGCTTGAGGTGACTGCATATTATTACTGTAAAGATGATAGAGGTAATGAGGGGCTTTGTTTATTTTATATTTGTTTCAGAAATATGACTCTTTTAAGTCCTCATCAGTAGTCATGGACTCATATTTTGTATTTCCTCATTTGCCTTGGTAAATGTGAACTTCCAACCATGCATAGATGAGTCCATCACATATAATTAAATACATTTTAATGATGGCTTATATATAATCAACTTTGTTATGCTTGTTTTACTCCACAGGTAATATAGATCAAGCAAATGATGAGCTTAGGATAGTCATCAAAAAGATTTGGAAACGTACCAGTCCCAAGCTTCTGGACCAAGTTGTGCCTCCTCCTGGAGGTAGGTATAGCCATGTGTTTTCATTTTATGGAAATCACCTTCACCTTAAAGGGCAAATTATTTTGTCACAGGCAGATGAGATTGATAATTTTTTTTTTTCAACTGACTGTACTTTTAGCCCTTACTCTATTAGAAAAAGCCATTCTCTGTTTGACTTGTCTATATGCAATGAGCTATACTACATAACAGTTCAGTAATCTGCACAAGTTACCATCAGCCAGAGCATAGCAATTGTATGAATGTATGGTGATGCAGCAGCCCCTTTAAAGGCAGATTCTCATCACCCTAAAATACCTTCACCGGTGTTGGTTTACATCACACATCTTGGGTCAGTTCAGTGGGCAAGTAATGGTGCAGACCATGGTGCAGATCCTAAGATGACAGATTAAAGGGAAATATTACATTTGCAATGCACCAAAAAAGCATAAAATGAAAGTAGCTATGATCATTCTTAAACCAATCTGTCTAACAAGTAAACTCAAGCAATAACTTCATTTTCCCAATCTATAGGGCATTACAAGAGTTATGGATGTTGCATTGTCTGAAATTTTTAAAGTTTGGCTAGCAAGTTATTCTTGGCCTAAAAAATATCTGAATTACTTTCTATTAAAACCTTACTTCTTGTAAATAAAAACTACCATGCTGCCTTATTTAAATTACCTATCATTTTGTATCTGTAAATCATGCTTCTAAAGATATGGAAATTCTACCGTCCACAAATGCAGTACTTCCGTTTAACAAAAGCTTTTCAGCTTTTGGACCCAATCCAGTACAAAGTGTACTTTCCCTAGTTTCCATGCACAAGCTGTACGTGACAGAGCTCACATATTGCAACTTAGAAAGCTTTTTCAATATTCTGTGACATTAATTTGTTTGCCTGGATTAATTAAGGAACATACATAACATACTTTGCTGATTCAAAATAGAGATAAAAATAGAAATAGGAAAAGATTATTTGAAAATGAAAGCAGAATAATGTAGCTGCCTAAGTGATGAGTCGCTGGAAGGGTTGTAATGGTTGTGTGGAAGAAAGCCTGGAGACTTAAGAGCCTGGAGTTATTAAGAGCATGGATGAAGTGAACTGAGTTTTCTCTGGGGACCCACATGATGATCATGATTTCACATTCATGGTCCAAAGTTTCAATGGTCCCAGCCAGGATTGCTACTCAGTGGCATGATGTGCCTGGAGCCCCCTGCTCCTAGGCCCAAAGGGCCCCCTTTCGAGAGGTCCAAGGATTTATGCAGGAACAATGCATCCTGTGTATATATTGTCTTGTTCAGTCTTGCATTAGTTTTCTTTTCCAGTAGAAATGGGCTCTCCGTATCCAAAAAGGAACCCTTTTTCTGTGCATCAGTGTGGCAGGGGCCCCTGGTTCAGCATGGTCCAAGCCCGTAGGAGTTATGCCACTGTTGCTACTTTTAAGATATTTCTCTGATTGAAAAAGATATGGGGTAAAAATGGCTCCCAACCTGTATAACATGTGCATAAGAACCTATACAGCTGTGTAACCACTGTTGCATGTTAAAGGTCTGGGACATATCAATGCTATACCTATCTATGTAATGTAGGAAGTATTAAAAATGTGAAAAAAAATTGTCGAATGGTCAAACTTTGAAAATGTGTATCTTGAGATATGTAAAAGATATTTATAATTCTATTGCATCTTAGGGGATCACTAATGTGGAGTAAAAACACCTCCTTTATTCCATTTTGAAAAAAAGGGAATAATATGTTGAATTGAACTCAGTTGACTCAGACTTGAAAAATGAGAACTTGATTACTAACCTGGCCATAAAAGGAAATTTCTTCTTTTGTTTAAATGAAACACTTACAAAGAAAAAAAACAAATATTTCTTCCTTCCAAAGATAATGATGATGTAACAGTTGGAAAGTTCTATGCAACGTATCTGATCCAAGATTACTTCCGTCGTTTTAAGCAACGTAAGAGAGAAAGACAAGGCCAGACTACTTCTTCCTTTGCTTTGCAGGTAAGACTTATTAACTTGTTTGGTAGTAGAATGTGATGAAAGTAGTCTGAAGAATGGCAAGATTATTTGTCAATTTATTCAAACAATATTTTGTAGATTAGCTTAAAGGGCAAATCTTGTCATCCCAGACAGTTCCAGTTCTCTCAACTATGCAACTTGTAGCTTAAGAGCATTTCTTGGTGAGCATACAAGGCTATAATGTGTAATCCAAGCATTCTCTCTGCATTGTGTTGAAATGTAAACTACTTTGCATTTTTTGAATTTTCAAACTTTGTTGTCAATCAAAGAGCAGTCACCAGCTGAGAGTTTTGATACTCCCACACTAAAAGTATACTTTGGGGTGATGAGTGTATGTCTTAAATGTATTCATTTGCTTCAGTGAAAACTGTAAGTCTACAAACTTTTGGAATGTGAAAAAAGGTTTGTGAGGCACATAATATTACTTGAAATATTATTGCCCAACAACTTTTTTTTATGATTAAAAAATGCCGTTTTGGGGGACACCCCATGCTATTCTTATTTATGTTACTGAGTGTGAGTGAGAGGTACATATTTGTCATATACAGTAGTCAAGACCATCATTCATAGGCAGCTTTCTATTTTTTATGTAGTATACTGTGATGAAAGTGCTATCAGAATATAAATAACCATTATATACTCATCAAGTTGGAAGATTAAATTGGCAGTTGCATGTCTGTGAGCAGTAGTGTGCAACTGGTGGTTAGCCCCAAAATATTGGTAGTTCTTCAAAGCCACTGGTCGTGCAAAATAGTATTTTGGTTTGATCAGCAAAAATTTTCATTGAGTAGGAAGTGGTTTCTGGGTTAATAATGTTGAGTAATGCTTGCATTTTTTTACAATATGAACTGGAGAAAAATGTGAAATTTTTAATGTCAGCAAGAGCCAGTTATAGATAACGGTCACTGTGATACTTCAATTACGCTGGGAAAGTTGTGCTGAGAAACACTACTATATGTATTGAGCTTGATGTTGATAGTGATAGTGATAGTGGTGGTGATAGTGCAGTGGATCGCAACAGTGATAGTGGTAGTAGATAGTGGCAGTGGACAGTGGCAGTGATAGAGATAGTGGATAGTGATAATTGATATTACAATGTTAATATATGTGTTACTTGTTTCCCCAGGCTGGCCTTCGTACTCTCCATGACATGGGTCCTCAGATTAAAAGAGCTATCTCTGGTAATCTGGAGGGCATGGATGAGAATGAAATATTCGATCAAGAGGAACCTAATCACAGGGTGAGTTGGCAAACCTTTCTTAGAATGTTTTTGAAATTTTATTGAAGAACATGATGTCAGAAAGTCCACTTCTGGAGATAAATTGTGACCTTTAATCTAAGTTCTTGAGAAGCTTTTAAAGAAATTTGAACATTGCTCTCCTAAAGTTATGCTCATGGATGAAGTAAACAGTTTACAGAATAACAGTTTGGAAATACATAATCCAGACATTTGGCTGTACCATGCAACTGATCAAGTCCAAGATGTTCCGCACAGATACAAACAATTTGAGGGACTGTTTTCTCTTCTTTCCACAATTAAATATCATACTATTCAACTTTATTGGTCCAAGTTTAAAGACTTTTTCTTTCAAAAGGAATTCTTTTGAATTCTGACAAATGCGGAGAGGACCATGATTTTAAACTTGACAGTTGTGCCTGCTAACACAAAATAGTAGTCTCTCACAGGCAGTCTCTGCGTTGGTACACTTTCCTTCCCAACATGCATTTTTGCATATTTGTCATTTCAGTTGACAACTATCCAATATTTTATGGATGACACACATATTTCTGTATCTTTTATGGCTGTTTTAAGAAATAGTTGTCAAACATCAGTTAATAAAAAAAGATTAAATTTTCCCTGCCAGTTATTGCCAGAAAATATCATTTTGAGGAATGCAGTTGAGATTAAAGATGAAACGTCTAGATGTGACTGTTATTTTACCAAAGGTAGATAGGGGTAAACTTGGGGTAGCTCTTGACGTTTTGAATCATACATTCAAGGAAGCACTTCACTGTATGTCATTACTGCTGGCATTTAGTGGCTAAGTAACATTTAACTTTGTCATGCATAATATAGTTGTACTTTGTTTTACATGCTTCCTTCTTTTTCAACACTCTTGAGCAAAAAAAAATATTTAAATCTTCTTAACTCATTTTCATTCTCTTGCAGAGGAGCCATTCACTTTTTGGTACAGTGCTTAACATTTATCATAACCGACGCCAGTCAGCACCGCTTCATAACACCCCGTATTCTCCTAAGAGGAATCCCATACCCCCATACCAATCCAAAAATATCACAGTCTCCCCCAACAACCATCGTAAACTTTCACCTGCAAACTCCCTCAACAATTACCAACCCACCCCAAGGAGTACATCACCGTATAATTTCTCCCCCCACGGATCGTTTCGTAATCGGAGGGGGAATCCTCGGAACGCTGTACAGGTTTCTTCCCCCCATTCACCAGGGTTCTCTCCAGTCAGTTCTCCACATGCTCCCCTTCTTCAAAGAAATCAACATCCTCATGGGTGAGTTTTATGGAAGTACTTCTGTGGTAATATTCTGGAATAAATGATAATTTTACAGTAAAACCCACTTTTTCCAAGTATGCCTGGACACAGTTCTGATAACCAGTACTTTTGGATAATTGGGTTTTCAAGTACTGATTTTAAATACTATGTGTGAGACCCCCCACAGAGTGTGCCAAAACATTGACCAAAGAAATTTACTATAGCTCACAAAATATGTGACAAGTACAGTAATTGTTTATGATGATCTGTGGTTATGTGTTAGTTTTGCATACTTCTAAACCATAGAATCATTTGTGAAAAATTCTAGCATATGGCCAATCACATGACTAGGCTACTGATTCCTATACACTTCATATGTACATATTTTAAGGAGGGGTGAAGTGATGTGCTGCATACATTCTCATTAAAAAAAAATTAAGTACCCAACTTTGATAAATGCGGTTTCAAATAAAAAGAGCTTCGGTAAATAGGATTTCACTGTAATTATAAAAATGTTGAATAATTTTGGCAAGTGAAGAGTAGCAGTTTGAGGCCATCTTTGTCAGAGTAGTGAATATTACTTTGTGACACTGTACACTAATGGTGCTGATGAAAGTAGCAAATGATTACCATGTCGCAGACTTGTGAAGAGTACGTGCTCATACTCACTCCTTGGCATGCTTGTTTGTACTCTCATTGGTAAGAATGGATTTGTACTCTCAGATTTTAAAGATGGCTATAGTTCCTAATGCAAATTTTTGTACTTACACTTATGAAAAAGATGTGCACTTGTATTGGTGCTCACAACCATAGACGAGTCCCCTTAACTTGTACTCATGATGTTGTTTTCACACTACCAGTGTACTATGTGGACATTCTAAGGTTGTCAGTAGCCAATTAGCCATATATAAATCTATGTTTATCTACACAACATTGATTAAAGAAACACTTCTTCTTAATGACAGATTTAATACAGTTTTGCTGGAAGAGTGATTTGCTGAAAGAGTGATAGTTGTTATTCCTATGTAAACCTTTGTAATCATGGTTATGAAGTGTCGTTAGATAGTGCATCCTTCAGGGCTGTGAAGTAATATTGTTGTTGGTAATATCGTCAGTTTTCAATTTCTCCCTGGTGACTTTCATTTTATCGTTTCCATCATTACAGGATGATGCACAGAGATATGAATCAACACCATTCTCTCCTGGAGAGGGTAGAGGATACCAGTCCACGGTCACTAAGTCCAATCGATGGAATGGAAGAAGATGTCTCATCTGGAGAATACCATCCTGAGCCTTATGTTGATCCCTACAGAGAACCCTACAGGGACTACAGCAGGTAAGAGCCTTCTGCCCCCTACCATTGTTTCCAATTACCGAACAACCTGTTATTTTTATTCACCAGATTTCATCCTCCTGTGTAAATTTTTTTAATTTTTTTTTTTTTAACCTCTTTCCCCCTTGTTTTAATTGCTAACATTCATTTCAAGTAATTAGGATGCTTGAGATTCCCCCCTATACAGCAATTTACTTGAAGGTCAAGGGTGGCTGGCTGATGGTAAAAATGCATCTCATGAATGGGATATGAAAAAATAATGAAAGAAGATTCACAAGTAAGGCAAACAGTATGAAACAGAAGAAAAAATTTCAAATAATAGAACAAAAATAGATTTGAATATAAAAATAAAAGAAAACAGCTGTGTACATAGGTAACACACCTCTAAACAAAATTTAGTGGCTTTCATGAAAATAGAAGTCTAAAGATATTTAAGGCAGAACCTGCATTCCTCAGGTACAGAATGATGCCCAAAAATTGCTTAGCAACTTTTGATCCATGGACTGTTGCAGGCCATTTACCTTAATAAAATACCCACCTGCCCCCTGCTGTTTCTCTACTCATATCCAGCTAATTTTAAACCCTGCACCCTCTCCCCATCCTTGTACATTCTATGAGAAAATGTTGGCTATGGATACAATTGTGTCAAAATAAAGTTTTATTAATAGGATGTGAGTATGCTGCCTGTTTGTTTGGATGAATCAATCATCATGACATAGTTTCTCCAACATTACCTCAGGAAGTTATGGTAGTTGGGACTCTGAGTTGTTAAATCAAATCAGCATTCATAAACTTTATGGATGGTAGCTTTTAAGTTGCTATGTATTATTAGTATTGAATTCCACACCTTTCTTATCATCCTCCTCTATCATCTGTAATGAGTTTTGTTTGATCTTCACTTCCCTCACAGATTAATTTTTTACTGGTATTTGTCAACAGCTGTAGAGCATGCCAAATTAAAAACTTAAGATCATATATATTCTTTCAGCTGTTTTTTTTTGTTTTCAGTGGGAGGGGTTGGAATAGACCTTTTCCCGAAATGTTTCAAAGCAATACATTATGGAAGTGGGTCAAAGGTGAAGTGTACCACGCTAACAGTGTGCCTATGTGTTTTGCACTAGTCAGGGTACCCCTAGGTCCTCACTAGTTATACACATGCAAGTTGCTATGGTACACCTCGACTGGGTGACCCGGCCGGAGCATCAAATTTCCGAAGACGTCTATTGTCAGGAAGGGGGGAGGGAGAGGGTTAGGATGAAAGTTCAGAGTGGGATCCATTTAAAATCTTTGTCATGGCTATGAAGTAAGTTCTGTTTTGATGTAAGAGTGCAAAAGATATGCATTAGTACACATCTAAATGTTAGATGGATGAGGGGTAGATTTTCTGCACCCGTCAAGCCTTAAATAGTAGCCTGCCCATATTTAATCTCCTTTTCGACAGAAATATATTTTGAATGAATATTTTAATGTGCTCGTACCTCACCTATGGTACCAAACAATGTTTCTTGTGTTCTTATGTATCATTGCTCAAAGTATTGACTCAAAGTTGTTTCATGACTTTGACCACAATTTGGATTTTAGTGTGAATTGGTTTTGGAAAGTACAATTATCATAACAAAGTTTTCTCCAGACAGCTTCTAACCATTTCCTCACCATTTCAGTGAAGTTTTTATAAAACTAACCATGTCTTTGCCTGTAACTAATGTGTTTAATGTAATTAATTCAATGATCTTGGTAGTTGTTTTTTGCTGTGAATCAGGTTTTGCAGTGGGTCTGAAGTTTGTTTTGTTGCATTGGTTCTTGCCTCTTCCCCTAACTTTCTTCTGAAATTACTGCCTTCAAAGTTTGTGGTATCTGTCTTCTGTGAAGATTACTTGCATCATACCTAATATAAACTCAGAACTTCGTTTTGCATTTTGGGAAGCTGACGTATACAGTTTGGATTTGTTATAGTAACTGCTAATGCACACTTGTTTATCTTATCTTTGGTCTGACTTCTCCGTTGTTGCATCATGAGTTGAGCTTGTGGTTTGCTTGCTCCAATAGTAAAACATAGTATAAAATGTGGTTTCCTTTGTGATTAGTTTCATTTTTTTGAAGTCTTCAGCCTATACCTACTTTTAACAGTCTTTACTTTTTATACTTTGCTAACTCTGTTGCCCATTTCTTTTTTGAGACACTGGCTGTAATTATATGTACAGTTAATTGTACACTCACATATACCAAAGCTCTTACACAGTTAAAGGGACTTACAGCAAAGGGTTGGGACCATATGTCATTTGAGGTGATCCATGAGGTATTTACAATCAGTGATTCATATGATGAACATCATTAAGTATCTCGAAGAGGGTCAGGAACTCGCTTTCCTTTGTTACAGTATTTCTGTTCGTATGTAGTATACAACCTCTTAAGCTGTGCTGATCATTCCCGACTAAAAGCAGCTTGGCTCGGGTGTGACATGACCAGATTAGGGTGTTGTTTCTAGAGTGTGATGACTGTTTACAAGGTATGCAGTAAAACAGAGTTTGTCTGCTCACTATTGCCCAAATAAAGGTGTTGTCCACGTCGGCCAATTCTTCACATTTTGCAAAATAGCACTATTTAATACAGTTGGATTATTTGCATCTTGCTTGTTCCATTATTATGCAAGGTATCTGACACTCTTAATTGGGATGAAAATCTAATGTTCAAGCTTCTCTGAAGTTTGAATCGACAACTGTAACCAACTCCTGTCTATCGTCTCGGGAATGTTTGATACTTCTCTTTCAACCAGTAGCTGTCATTTATAACTTGTAATTATCCAGAATTGACAGGGTAAGGAATAATTTACAGGATCTTTCATCACTTGTAGTCTCCTTTTTCAAAGTGCTGGAGGTAGTTCTAATTTAATAAAATCATGTTTATCTTCTGGTTGAAAGAAAGAAATGATCTTTCATTTGCTGGATGTGTTAGGTAATTTGATTTTGTGATTGGAATTAAAATTTTTTGTCCTGTTGTTAATAAGTGTTTACAACTTGTTTTAATTACATAACGGTAAAACCTCAATGGTTTAATTGAACTGGAAATATAAAACTTGCCATTGGTGCCCCAGTAGAGATAGAAGGTGTGAGATGCTTAATTTCTATCTGAGAAAGGGGAAACAAAACTTTTGGGATTAAAAAGACAAACTTTGATGCCAGTGGCCTGTTATCTAAGGTGGAATCATGAGAAGGAGGCATGAGGACAGAAGGCAAAACCAGAGTAATATTTCATATTTAGAAAGTTTTTTTTTTTTTTTTTAGAGAAGAGATTGTAAATTCTCATCGTGAAGTTACTATACAAGCAGAGTCCATGTAATATTAGAGCTAGCTCAATCATCTTGTAATGTTGAATACATTTTAAAACATTCCAAGTAGGGACCAAGAGATAGACAAACTTATATGAATGGTTTTAACTATTAGGAACAGATCAATTGTAGTCGAGACAAATATTTTCTTGCTAATAAGCAAAATTTGGAAAAATGAGTACGTAGCTCAAATTATTATTTTTCATGGCATATATAAGGCAGAAGAAGTTCATATTTTTTCTCAAAAGTAAGTTTAGTTTTTCTGGAAACTATCTAAGAGACCATATTACAGTGGTACCTTGTGATATATTTGGAAATTGTGTCAGTATGCCATTCTTTTATACCAGCTGTTTACATTACATATTTGTTGTCCAACTTTTTGAGTTTCTGAATAACTTCAACTGTTAACAGCTAACATTTGTTCCAAAAGTCTTTACATATCCTACCATCCCTCTGTTAATTAACATGGAACACTAATAAATGTTATCTTTGGGGAAAATACATTTGGACACTTTATCAACTTGCAGAAAATGAATTTTATGAATTATTTTCTTCTCCTCTGTGCAAAGCCTATTGCCAGCCATGTCTACAGACATGTGGAGGATATATTGGTATGTTAACTACAGTGTTACCTGCTCACTTTTCTGTATGGCTATATATTTTTCCAGAACTAACAAGCAACTTCTAGCTATGGATCCACCTTTTGGCTTTTGCATAAAGCAAAGGTCATAGAAGATTTGAGCAATGTAAATTCTATTAGTAACAGTGGCATTCCCAGGATTTGAAAAAAAATTGTGGGGATGGGAAGGGAGAGCAATATTTCTCTTGAATTCCTCAAACTGTGTCAAATGGGAGGGGGGGGGGGAGCCCATTCAGTTTGCACATGGAACTGGCAAGTATATTAAAGCAGTGTGTCAAGAACACAAAAACCTGCCCCTCCAAAAGAAGAAACAGAAAAACAAAGGTAAGAATAAACACCCATGGTAAAAATATAAAAACCTCGAACATTAACATGCAAAGCATTTTGCAGTCTTGGAATAGAAAAGGTAAAAATCTTTTTGTTCTCTTAGATGGAAACATGAATAAAATTAGTGTTAAGAAAACACAGGGAATGAGAGATTAACACATTACTGACCTCCATTCAACTTTGACCTACATAACCATGCATTTCCTGGAAAACAGTAACCCAACCTTCTTTTGAAAGATCAGCTAAATATAGCAAATGTCCTATTATTTGCCTTATACAAATATTTGTCATAACATTTGAGAATAAAAATGGTGTATTGATAAGTTATAACCAACAAGTTTCTATATCATGATCAGTTAAACAATTCTGTTACAAAAATATTGCCACATGATTACAAGGAGCGATATTTGAATTAGACTCTCGGGGTATACTGTCCCAAATTTGGGTGACTGCATTTCCCCTTTAAATTCATACATGTCATGAAATCTTTGAGGAAAATCAAAAGTATCTGCTAAGGTTTTGATGGGATATGCAATAGTAGCAGAGCTGCTAGAATGTTATTATATACAGTTAAATCTTCCTTTGAAAGAATTTCAGTTTTAACCTTTTGCTGAATATTTAACTGTCTGGCCATATATGTTTGCTTTGTTGTCATAAAGTAACTCTAAAATATGTCATAGAATCAAATTCATAAACAAGAGTCTCCTAACAACTAGTCTTGGTCAAGGGCCTAGTATAGCTAGTATAACGTTCGCAACTATCTTAAGTGCACCCTTTCAATATTCTTCAGAAATCCTGTTCTAAGGTTATTTCTGAAGCAAAATCTCCCTGCAAATGACAAGTTTAATGGGTGTCCTTGATTTTGTGTTCCACCAGGGAAAATGTATAATGTCCTGACTAAGACTACCTTACAACCTTCACCATTTCAAGAAATTTAATGAAATTGAAAACTATTGAATCTTCATTTGCATTTTGCCAATTGTAACAAGTTTCTATACACTTACAGAAATGTATGGAATCCAAGTTCAATGCAAGACTTTCATCAAATGTAGGTGGCTATGTGAGGTACTGTAGCTCCCTGTGCTAGCATGTTTCTAATGCAGACAGATAGAATAAAATTTGGGAATATCATTAGTTTATGAAGTTAATGTTATAGATTTATTCATCCTTTTTCAGCAGTAACGTCTGATTTGATGGGATTTCAAAATTATTTCAGATACTCATGATTAAAGGTTATTTTAGTGGAGCATTAGTATTTCCAATTGTAGGTGTGTTTTAGTTATGAATTTGTGTAGTCAAAAAATTTTTCAGGGCTGTCACAATGAGCAATATTATAACTGAGACCCTTGGTCAAATAGCCCTTATAGAATATGAACTACTCTTGTAAAGTAGTATATTCAGGCCTTAAAGAAGAGATGCTTTACGATGCTAAGCAACCCTGAATGTGGGAGAAGCCTATACAGTAGCTTATAAATTACAATGTCATGTCAAGTGGCTATTAACCAACTCAACAATTTCGATCAAATTAAGTTTCTTTGAAAGGACAGTTAAGAAATTGATATTGGATGAAAATCCATGTTCCTTTGATCAAGCAGGAGATTGGACCCCAAACCTGCCTGTTGCCAGACTTCATCGATTCAAATGACATGGCCTTTATCCACTCTGCCACACCACTGGTCTGCATATAAGAGAATTCAGATATTCTCATATCAATTACTGTTCTAACAACCAAATATCTCCATTAGCCTTTATAGAAATTGTTGAAAGAAGTATATTGTAACATATTTAATTCAATTACAGCATTGCCATTTATTTTCAGTACTACTCCCACACCTGAATTGTATGTGGCATCAAATTAATTGTAAATACTAAATTTCTAGACAAGTGGTACTATGGCAATCACTAAAAGGGATAGTCCCTGACAATGTTACAAGGAAAATATGTAGTCAAGGTGTAACAGTTAATATTAACTTTCACCCATGTCCTTTTGAATTCTAGTTGATTCCAGTCTATCCTCAAAATGATGTCTCCTTCCAAACTAAAAATATTGCATTCCCTAATTTGAACCATGTTTTCACCTGATATAGAAAATCATGAAGTAACATGACAATTGTGGTTTCATGGACAAAAAGCTAAGATGACATGATACGTTTAAATAAAATGATTTTATGTCATTTTAGCTTTCAGTATTTCAAGTGAACCTAAATTCTGATATTTCCAAAATAGATGTTTCATAGCTTGAAAAATGAATGCAAATGGTCCATCTCCCAGTCTCACAGGATATTACTGAACTGAGATACAAAATGCCAAAGTTTATTCACCCAGTGTAAAGTAGTAGATTGCACAATAATTTGTGGTGTCATTCTTGAACTACTCAAATTACCGTCTTTTTCTTTATCTTTTGAAAAACCACTGCACCTTGGGCCTAAATGAGATCGCAGTCATAGTGTTATGTGGTGACTAACTGACTACACAAGCCCTTCCTATACAAAATGTTATACAAGAAAACAGTAAACTTTTCAAGGTTATATAAACACTTCAATTTTAAAAGGAAACAAAAGCAGGAAATGTGAGTTGTACAAGAAGGACATCAAAAATTATTGCACAATGGACTATTTCAAATAAACTGAATAAATTTCATGATTTTTTATCTCAGCAATGGGATAAAGCTATGAAAAATGAAGTTGGATAAATTAGATTCATTTCAAACCTCTAAAATATATATTCTTGTAAATGTAGACTTGGATGTAGAGTTTAGGTACACTTTAAGTGTCCCCCATGCCATACTTTTTAACCCCAGTTTGACCCCCTTAAACCCCTTTGTACTCTTAGTTGTAAGCATTGCTCTGTTGAAGGAAGCATCTGTTGTACAGCATCATAGTTTTATGTAAAAATCTCAAAGTTTTGCATTCTTTACCTCCCTCCTCTTTGCTTATATTGGTGTTTTACCCATCAGGCAGACTTGTAGTGAGTGACAAAGTATGTACTTGTACTCACAGTTTTGCATAATTGCCTTTACTTGTACTTGTGAGAATGCATTTGTACTCGTACTCACAGTTTGTGAGTTATGAATTGGGGCTATGGCAAAATTTTGTATTCCTACACTTGAAAAAGATGTGTACTCTTACTCATACTAGTACTAGTACTCACAACCAGAGACACTGCACTTGTACTCATACTCATGACAATGTACTCACACTACAAGTCTGCTTTCAGATATTGCCAAGACATGGCATATTTCAAAAGGCACCCCAAAATGAAGAGTTTTGTTTCCTTTTTTTCCAGTTTCCATTCAGTAGATGTTACTAAGCTTGGTTAAATCAATAGTCAGTTTCAATAGTTGCAGACTTTAAATCTTTAATTTGCAAGACTTGTTTCTGAAATAGGAGTTGCAGCTGTGTTATTCATATATCTTAAAGATAATTGATTAAACCAGACCCACCATTTGTTGAACCTGACTTTTCTCATTAGATTCATTCTAGTACTGCATTTTCCTGCCTTCATCAAACGAGGACACACAATAACCAGCCTTTTTTAAAGTGCCAAATTACTGTCATATTTCTTCTTGATGGTGGAAATTTTATTTAAATTTGAAATGAGGAAATTTGATGAAGTTCCCTCTGGTCATCTACCCCAATCTGAGCTAAATTGTTCTAAATCGCTGGCTTTATTTTCTCTTCTTTTTACTTTCATTGCATTCCTTTTCAAGAAGAATATCAACAGACTTTTGTCTTCTGTTGGTTTTCTGTTTCTCTCCACATCCTTCCTTGCCCATCAGAAATTGTCACCTCTCTCATTGGGTGACTCACTGCCTCTAATATCAAATTCAAATGTCACTGCTGTTTTCAGAGCAAATCGCTGTTGGGATTCGAAAGCAGAGGAACGTTATTCTTTGCGAGTGCTGCTTGCTTGCAGCGGGGAGACTTTTTCAAGTTTGTGCAAGGGTAGACAGTCGAGAAGAATTTGAGTTGCAAGGAGAGGCTGAATCAAGTAAAATCTTAAGTTACAAAAATTGCTATTGTTTCATACTTCAACATTTGTGTTGCTTTTTATCTTTAATTTGCTCAGTTTCTTTGATGCAAGCAGTACGTGAGAGCAAGGGACATTTTAAATGTAGTGTAGATTATAAGTCTTATCAGTGGATTTTAGTGTTGAGCTGAGAATCTTCCAATAAGATTTTGTAGCATGCAACTTTTAGTGCATTGTAATTCAGTATTGTGCTTTCTTCAAATTGGAACCAGCAATGGCTCTGCTGCAAGAGCTTTTTTGATTTTGAAGCAAGAATCAGGAGAGTAGTTGTGTTGGATGCTATACCCTCAATTGAGGCACATTTTCAACTTCTTGCCAAAACTTTTTACCAACTGAGATTAGTGTGGATACTATTGAGCGTGATGTGGATCTGCATAAAGATTTCTGTCAGTTCATCGACCGGTATTTCTTTACTTTATTAAACCTGTCTGTGGCAATACATTTGCAAATAAAGAATTTATTAGTTGGAAGGTCCACCTGGCAAGAAGTATAAGAAATGTGTCTGTAACTTTAGTTAATATTGGAAATGTCTTCAGGAGCTTCATTTAAAAGCTTACAATATAT
>WURT03001352.1:6716-17025 GCA_009936505.3 Holothuria glaberrima
TGCCATTCTGCTGTAAGTATGGTGATACTACGATGTATCGCAATACTTACAGCAGTGATAATTGCAATGCCATTCTGCTGTAAGTATGGTGATACTACGATGTATCGCGATACTTACAGCAGCGATAATCGCAATGCCATTCTGCTGTATCGTGACAGCCCTAACTTTATTTACCTTTGCTTCTTCCTTCATTTGATAGCCATCACTCCATTAGGCATTAACAGTAGAACTCCCCAAACCATGGCTGAAATCACTAATGAGAATACTTTATACTTCCAAATTTTTGCACCCCATGAAGCTATAAGAACCATATATGGTACATCCCTTGCTCTCCCGAGGTTATTACAGACGTAGCTCAAAGTTGAACAGTGTTTAACTTTCATAGCTTTACAGCACTATACTGGAGTATGAAATGGCCTTTAACTTAGAGACAACTAACCTAAAGGGAAAAGAATGGGGGTAGGGGCATTTTCTAAATGTAAGTCAATTGTGTACATAGTGCAGTGCAAGTGAGAACAAGAAAACTTGGGGATTATGTTTTTCTTTCTCAAATTTTGTGTTCCCTATTCTTCCTGGACACAGTATAAGTCTTATATCAGGGGTTTCCATTAACTTTTTTCTTCACTCACCAGTTGGACTAGTGATGCAAAATTCTGGGTAGTCCGCAAGCTCTTTTCACTAGCCCGCCTATTTTCGTATTCAAAAAGCGTAAGAAAATTTGGTTCATTCATTGCTGAACAATAATGAATACAGATCACAGGCAACATGAAGGGGAATGCGAATAGCCTTTTGGATTAGTAAACTACGGAGTATCTAATTCAGGGAGTTTGAAATGTACGAACGGATGACCTATGTTGAGAATGATGTCATACCTATAGTCCGTCGCGTTGGTGAGTAAGGACTGGCAGTATCTTCAATAGGAAAATGAGTAGTAAATGATGAAACTAATAGTGATAGCTGGTATATATGTGAGCTGGAACTGAGATCATTTTTAATGACAAAGAGGTCTGACTGTGCATTGTAATAAATAATTTTTAACTGTGGATAGGAGGTAGTCAGTTTTTAAAACTCACCAACTGAACCACCAAGAAGAGGGTTTTTACTTGCCCACCGATGTTTTCAGTCGCAAATGGCCAGCAGGCGAGTGCTAATTTCCAACCCTGTATACATTCATTAATAATGTATTTCATTGAAACTATCACTCACAGGGCCGTCCAAGATGAGTACCCTAACCCAGTCATTCCTTAAACGTAAATACGAGCATATGATTGAAGATATCACTCGATCAGATGATGAAAACAATCCTGGAGAGGATTCCTTAGAGGAAGAAGAGGCAGCGGAGATAGATGAAGAATTCAAACCACCAATGGTCAGGAGGGCTATTAATCCAAGAAGACTCTTTGAAAATGAGCTCTTGACACAGGGTAATACAGGTATGGCCAAATGAGAAAGCAGAAGCTAGTTTATAGGGAAATGTTGTGCTTGTTTTACAGGGAATGTTCATATTTTGAACCCAATAGTAATAGGTACAGAATGATAGATGATTCAAAATAAGGCAGTACGGTAGCTTTCTTGTCAAGAAATAAGGTTCTCACAGGGAAGAATTTTGGTTATTTGTTGCACAAAAGTAATTTTTTTTTCACCCAGACTTTAAAAAATTCAAATGCAACATTTTGTACTCTGGTTCTGCATAATATTTTGAGGAGATAAAGCTGTTGCTAGAGTTTTCGGTAAGACTGGACTGTTTATTGATGACTTAAGGTATTTTCTTTGTATGCAATGTTGGTTCATTTTAAACGCAATATTTCCCTTTAAGGAATATGAAACAAAAAAAATATATATAATGTTTATAGTATAAGCACCCTCTTCATGTTTTTGTTTTCACACATGTATTTCTCTTTAGGTTTCTTTGCCGAAGGCAGGCAAGGAATCTATGCGATGGTGATGTCGTGTTTGTGTGTGTGGATGTGGATGTGATGCTCAGCTTGTAAACACGATATCTCAAGATAGCAATGACTGACACCTTTCATATTTGGTATGTAGATTTGTCATGTTGAGAGGAAGAACCAGATTGTTTTTGGTGGAGGTCAAAGCTCATTTGAGGTCACCAGAAGTCACAAGCCGAAAACCTTGTAAACACGATTTGTTGAGATAGCAATGACCAACATTTCATATTTGTTATATAGATTTGTCATGTTGCGAGAAAGAACCCAATTTTTTTTTTGTGGAGGTCAAAGGTCATTTGAGGTCTTTGGAGGTTAAACTGGAAAAACTTGTAAATAGCATGTAAACACCATATCTCAAGATAGGAAAGACCGACACTTTTCATATTTGGTATACATAGATTTGTCATGTTGGAAGGAAGAACCCTATTGTTTTTGGTGGAGGTCAAAGGTCATTTGTGGTCACCAGAGGTTAAAAGCTGAAAACCTTGTAAACACAATCTCTCGAGAGAGCAATAACCAACACTTTTCAGATTTGGTCTATAGCTTTGTTATGTTGAGAGGGACCCTGTTGTTTCTGGTGGAGGTCAAAGGTCATCTGGGGTCATGGGGAGTCAAACACAGAAAACCTTGTTAACAAGATATCTCAAGGTAGGAGATTTCATACTTGGTATGTGCACGCCTTATGGTGAGAAGAACCATGTTGTCTTTGATGGAGGTCAAAGGTTATCTGGGGTCACCGGGGGTCAAAGTCTGAGAACCTTTCTCAATGTAGGAAGCTTGGATAGATTTCATACCTAGTACATAGATGCTTTATGGTTGGAGGAAGAACCTTTTTGTTTTGGGGAGGTCAAAGATCATCTCATGTCATTAGAGGTCGAAAAGCAAAATTTCCCAAGAATTCCCAAGAAAATCTCAACATATTCTATGGCAAGGAATCACTAAGCCTTTGGGCTTTCTGGTGCTCATTTCTGAACCTAGTTAAGCTTGTGGAATAAAAGGCAATTACCTTTCAAAATACTTTTAGATTTTTTTTTTTAAGATTCAGCCTACTATCATGACTGAACAGTGTCTTTCACATGGTGTACTCTTTTGTTGGTTTGTGGTAAATTTTATATCTTATGCATGTCTGACAGATTTTATGCACCTCCATGGGGTTCTTGCACATCTTCAAAAACCGTGGAATTTTCTCCAGTTTGTATTAGTCATGTTCACGGCCTCAGAACTGCTGAATTGCATTTTATTGGATACCATGATGTCAGAATTCCTTTGTGCAATATATATATATACCTGCAACAGTGTTGTGCAGTTTTTTTGTCTGTTTTTTACATCTTTTAAAAGTATGATTATTTCTTAAAATAATTTTAAATATGTTTAAGAGAAAGGTTTGATCCTTAAATAGCATGGTCTGTGACTATATGGCACCCCCTCCCCTAACAACTCAAATCAAAAGTCTGAGTTTTTCTTCCATCCCAGGATTGCATGGAGAGCCATCCGTCCAGGCAGATGGTGATGATACAAGTCTGACGGCATCTTCCTCCACCTCTAACCTTTCTTGGAAACATCCAAGTGACTTTCACATCCCAGAAATGGTGGCCATTGTTGGACAGAAAATCCAGAGGCAGTTTGCTGTGAGCCCCTGTTTATGTCTTTCCATCACTTTAAAGAGAAAGGAATGCATTTTGTTGAATAGAACACTTTCATTTTTTAAAAGCAGTTTTCATTAATACAGAATGATAAATAATTTAAAATAAGGCAACACTGTAGCTCTCTTTTCAAGAAGGAGGATTCTTACAGAGGGAAATTCAGTTGTTTGTTGCTCAAGAATGATTTGTTTGCCCAAACTTGCAACATTTTAAATGATGCAACATTTGTAGCTCTTGTAATTCATAATATTTTGAGGAGATAAAGTAATTGCTGGGGCTTATTTGTGAGTCTGAATACTTTAATTATATAAGTATATAATTAATTATAGCCATTTTCTTACTATGCCATGTTGGTGCATTTTAAATGCAGTATTTCCCTTTAAGATGAAATCTAAACAGTCTATGCATTCATGTAGTAATCATAGTCATCAGAGGTGTAAGCCAAGGTCACAATCCCTGCAATCAATTATTAAAAGCAAAGTTTGTCCCAAATATTTTCAGAGGAGAGCCAGCATCTTCCCTTGTATACACATACTGATATGAATTAAAATACAGTACATCTATTTTTAGCCTAACTACATCCATATGCCACACAATCTTATCACATTTGCAAACATGAAAATAACTCTAGGAGAAGAAATCTTCATTTTTATATCTGATCTTTGGGAAATTGGGTCACATCTGATAGGCAGCTATTATCAGCTTCAGCTAAATTTCTGAGGCAAGAGGATACCAGACCAGGCATTATCTCACAATACCAGACAGACCAGGGCATTCCCTCACAATACCAGACAGACCAGGGCATTACCTCACAGTACCAGACAGACCAGGGCATTACCTCACAATACTAGACAGACCAGGGCATTACCTCACAATACCTGACCAGGATTACCTCACAATACCAAACCAGGGCATTATCTCACAATACCAGATCAGGGCATTACCTCACAATGCTGAGGCAGTGAATATTGGCCCCAGTAGTACAAGGCCAAACTTGAGACCTCCAATACTTCTTTTCACATGGGGAGGGGGGAGCTTGGAGAAGCTAGAAACCAGGCGTGGTCCAGTGGTGTTAAGCTTTGTGGGCAAAAATAAAAGACCCCTAGTCATCACATTTTATCAAATTTTAATTACATAGCTGATTTCCTTGGAAAAGTGCAATGTAAACAGGAAATGCATAGTAAGTTAAAGAGGCATCTGTTTTGTCTAAACAGAAGGCATATGATTTGGCTCTTCAAAGAACGTTTCCTTTGGTTCCATTGGCCCAGGAAAACTTGAAGAAGTCATGAAGTATTGAAAATTCCTTTCCAAGCTTAGAAAAGTCATGGATTGTTTCAAAATGTTCTATTATCGATGTATTATGTTGTAATAAAACATTTTAAATTACAAATTATTGACCAACAGAGTTTCATTTTGAGGAAAGGAATAATATGAGTAGCCCCGATTAAAGTAAATTTTTTGCCCATTAAAATCCAAATGTTTTTTCCAAAATACACAAGCAAATTGGAAAATAGTATTAGTAAAATGATCAGCAGCTTATGAGGCATTTTTTGAAAAGTACAGTACTTTTCATTTTGGATGATATTGACTTCATTCTTTCATGATATATAATCAAAAATTATACCTCTACATTAGCAATGATTCTTCTAAAATCACTACCATTTTGAATTGTGTATTTTGTCTGTCAAATAGAAATAGAATTAAATAGTATTTACATGTATTTCAGATAGTGCTTGGATTTTAATGCTCAGAACTCAGTCAAGATTTCTTTTCACCCAGGAAATACACTGGTATAACCCATAAATTAACAGAAACACCCTATGTTTGAACTTTGTTATTTCTTTTTCCAATTTTTTAGGAAAAGAGGAACCAGACAAGGGCTATGACAGATTCAGTACTCAAGTCAACACAGAAATATCTCAGTAAGATTTGGGCAGAGCAGAACCATGGAAGGTAATATTGTGTACAGTGCTTATTGGGACAAAGCTTTAGAGTTGAAAATTATAATAATCAAATGTCATTTTGCTTCATTTTGCTTTTGTGCATGGTTTGTGTATGCCAGATAAACTATAGGCAAAGGCAAAGAAAGTCCACTCCATCTTCACGGAACACTTTTGTAAGGAGATTTAAAATGTCAAAATTTGCTTTAATACTTGATTCAAAAGACTTGATTGTTCATTGACATTTGAAGTCACTCTTGTTCCAAACAGGGTACATACCAGTGCATTTTGTTAACAATTCACTGTAACTCTTTAAAGAAGTGAGTTCAATGTCCTTTTTTCAAATGCCAAATGCTTTGCCAAGGTAAGGCTCATTTTATGAAGTTTATATGTAAATGGTTCTTTTTAAATGAAAGTAAAAAGCGTAAAGTCTTTTCTTTTTTTCTTTTTTTTTGTGTGTGGGGTGGGAGTCTCTTACCCCTTTTTTCCTCAATAGACTAATGCATGACATCATATGACATCATAGCTGGTTTGCAAAACTTACTCTGTCATCTCAATGAAAAGTAGATTCTATTTCATTTATGTTTTGCATGCAATCCCCTCTGCATTTTCATGTGCAAAAACTAGTATGTACAGTTACATTTTTGTGCATGCTCTATGTCTACCAGTGCCTAAAAGTGACATATCTGTGAATGGTCTAATTGACTGAAGTTTTCTATAAATGCTTTTATTTTCTCCCTATAGAGACAAGCAGCCCTGGAAGAGCATATTTCTTGTTTCTTTTTGTTTTTTTTTTTTTTGGGGGGGCAGCTGGGGGGTGGTGCATGTCTTTTTTCTCTTTCTATTTTTTCTTTCTGTATGGGGTGGGGAGGGGGGATATGGGGTTGGGATGTTATCCTTTTATCAGTTTGAAGAAAGTCCCTTTCCCACTTTTTTTGTTTATGCCAAAGACTTTAATTTTAAGTGACTAATCTTTTTTCTGCTCCAACAGACAAGCAGCCCTAGAGGAGTTTCGAGAGAGTCTCTTGAAGGAGATTGTTGCTCTTGAAATTGATATAGAAAACTTGAATAAGACTAGCAGTAAGCTGCAAGCCATGGCCCAGCGTAGACTGAAAACAGGGGTGGAAATGAACTCAAGACAGTAAGTTTTTACAGATGAAATGGAAGATACTTGATGCAGTATGAAGTGTTATTAAATCTTGCAGAGAGATACTACAAATTTGCAGAGTTTTTAACTCGAGTCAATGACTTGCGACTCGAGTCCCATTTGTTTGACTTTGACTTGAAGGGAACTTGGAACTTGACTTGAGGAATTTGAAAAATGAGTGACTCTTGACTTGACTTGATTTGCCGAGAAATGACTTGTGACTTGACTTGAACATTTTTGACTTGTCGACATTGGAAATCATCATAATTTTTAAGCTTTATTAATTATTCATACTCTCATGCAAAACCAGGATTGGTCTGCTGTACTTCAATGTCAAGACTGTCATCCATCATGTGTGGCGCTAGTGGAAGTTATCCTTCATCATTATAAATTCATGCTATTCATGGGACTTGACTTGATTTGGCAATGAATGACTTGTGACTTGACTTGAAGAAAAATGACTTGTCAACAACTCTGCGAATTTGAAACATTTTATCTCTTTGAGGCAAAAGTGTTATTGTTAAACATAATGAAAATAATTAAAATAATAGTCCATGTCATTGTCATCATAACACAGTGCAAATCAGCGTTGTAGTGAAGGACACACCCACTAAGGTGGAAGCAAGTTAACAGTGTGCCCATATGACCTACAGTGGTATTCACTTAAGCTTAAAGGAAAAATGCAGTCCCCCCAATTTGAATGAGTGTTCCCTGTCATCCTAGTTGAGGATTGTTTCTAATTGATCATGTGACAATATGTTTGTTACTCATTTGTTAAATTCATGCAGAAAAACTCCTTGGTTTACCTTTCAATATTTAACAGTTGCATACAGAAACATAATGAAATATACTTGGGAGTGAAATAAGAGGAGATTTGTAAGATTTTGCAATCTTTTGAAAATAAACTTAGCGCGACAACCATCTCCCTTAAAACATTTTAGTTTGTGCACTAACCTGTTTAGTATGATGGAGTGTCTTACAACAGACATGTTGAGATGCATTGCTAAACATTGGAAATGATTCTTGGGAAAGAAAATATGCATTGAAAAAAGTGGGGAATTACTAGCAACATTTACTGAAGTATTGTCATTACTGCTACCACTGAGGCAGTTTGTTTAAAGCAGTATGCATATGATTATTGCCAAACTTTTTGCCAAATATGGATTCCTTTTGGCATTCCATGTATCTAACCCTTACTTGATATTTTTTTTTTTTTACTCCTAGTGCAATGCACATACGAAACCTACACCAGAGTTACATTCAGGAATTAAATGAAATGGACCTTTATCTTGAAGAAAACTTGAAAAAGTCTGTAAAAACCATTGTGGAACAAGAATTTGGTTCTTTGAAGAAGAAATTGCTGAATGATTTGGTAAGAGAATTTTTGTTTGTTGTAAAATTTGTGTTAGCATTGCCTACAATGAACATATTCAAAATTTTAATTCCAAAATATTAAAACTCATCTGGTTTGGATATTTGATAGCACCCACAACACCAGGGGCAGGATGCTTAAATGGCTCTAATTGTCATCTGTGTGGTTCCTAAACCATGAGCCCATCCTCTACCGACTCATCCTCCTCTTTGGTATTGTTCCAACAATCAGCATTCCCCCACCAAAGAAGATAAATGGTAAGAAAGGGTCGGGTGTAGCAAATATGTTTACCTTGCTGTAGTAGATGTGAGATATTTGTGATTTTGTAAAGCTGGCATGGTATGTCCCTTTACTTGAACCCATTTCAGAATATTTTAATGAGGCATATTTACTCGTACAAACAGGCATTATTTTCAATCAAGGATATTTGTCACAGGTAGTTTTACATTGAGGGTAAAAGTGTGGGGGAGGGGGGACAGTTGAAAAGTTGGAGAGCTTAAAACAAGGAGGATAGGTGTTGCTTAATCACACTTTGTCATCAGCATACAGGAGCAGGGTTGTCACCAGACCAACCTAGTGCCAGGCAGTAATTCTTGACTTTCACTACTACATATTTAATCTGTGAATGCTATTTAACAATCACAGCATGAATGCATGTACAACTGCAATACTGCATGCATGCTCCCAAAGGTGGATATGTTTTTACACTCTGAATTAATGCTCCAATTGACTGTCTCATTCTGAGATTAATGTTTCATCCAAATTTTTTTCAAAAATCATAAAATGATGACTTTATAGTACTATTATTGGGAAAAAGTGCTGGGCGGATTGTTTTATTTTAATAACATGAGTGGCGAGTGCAAATCACCAGTCCTGGGTGGGGCCACCCAGGGCCACCCGGCGTAGTGACATCCCTGTACAGGAGATAATTATAACAACAAAACGTGTATAGGAAGGTCAAGTTTTCTTGCCACCTACTTTGTATCTCTAGCTTTGTTCAATAACTTCACATTAGAGTTGCACAATATAGAATTTCATACATTCCATGAATGGATTGTCCATTTTTTGAAAGATTTTTGCTCAAAAAGCTGAGATTAAATTCACAGTAGCCTTGCTTACACTTGATGTCACAGGGCCAGCTGAGTCTGTCAACAGTCTAAAATGTGTTGCCCACAGCTCAGGTCAAATTACAAAGATTCTCCAAAGGAAACATGATGCTAATTCACCTAAAAATCTAATTTTCAAAAAACAGTATCACCATTCCTGGATGAGTTTAACAGGGGGCTGCTTCCAGCTTTGTTTATCAGTTAGCAGCATGAAGTTCATGCCCAATGTGCTACATAATAGTGCAGGAAATCCACTAGCAATGTAGTATGTATTACACAATTATACTATGTCTGCTTTTCAGCTTTGCAAGAAACTTTGTGAGACCTATTGGATGATGCCAGTAGCAGCAATTTAACAATAGTTTGCTCCTGTTCTTTTGTATTTTGGGATATGTTTTGAGTAGTGCAGTGAAATTTTAGTGTTTTTGTAAAAAAATTTAACTTTTAACTGTTGCATTTGTTGCTGTTTTTTAACATTTTGGAGGAATTGGAATTAGTATTATGTGCAGACCTGCCAAACGTTCTGATTTAATCCAAACTGTTTGGGATTTTGAGTCCGTACATCGCAAAAAATCAGAACATTCTAGCACCCTCCCGAAAATAGTACAAGAAATTTCCTTACAACGTAATTATTTGAAACGCATGGCTTTATGGATCTCGCACCTTATAATATTCGTGGATCGAACTTGTACAGACTTTACATGTACATATATGTAAACACTATGACCAAGACTTCAGTACTATATACATGGGACATTCGGCGTGTGCTCTAAAATGTCTCAGGATACGTGCGCTGACAGAAGCCAACGTTTCGTAACGTTGTAGTTTACACTTTACGTACAGTAGGGCAAGGGTATATATAGAACCACAGCTGCCCCTACAGACCGACTGCAACATCCATGTGTACAGTACTATAGTACTGGTGCCTGCGCGTGGTATGCGATACATACTGCATGTGTTTTTAATAACCAGTGGGACTGATAGCAATGCTCTTGTTTGAGATTAAGAGGCATTAAAAAGAATGTTCTGAAGATCAAACAAAGTACTTGTTACGGTGGTCAATTCTGAATGGAAGACCAGCAACAAAGTTTTTGAGTACTATACTTTGGGCAGTAAGCTGCAAGCCTGCAAGCTGTTTTCGGTACCGCAAGGGTT
>WURT03001363.1:0-17024 GCA_009936505.3 Holothuria glaberrima
ATGAAACGTTGCAAAATTCTAACCTCTTTTTCCTATCTTTTGGAAGATTCTTCAACTTGACCATCGTGGCAAATATAAGTTGTAAGGAAAAATATTTTTCAGTTTCGTTTGGGTAGCCTAAATGGGTAAGATGAAAAATGTACTCCCCGAAGAAGACCATGCAGCCGCACCATCAAATTTCTTGGTTTGCTCTTAAGAAGGGCAGATTTTTTAATAAAAACCCAAACTTTTTCAACTTTTCTTAATGAAAACAAAAATATGAAATCTGTTGTAATATAATCCCAATTTTTCCGGCGAGCTTCGCGCCCCTTATATTTTGCGATCGGCATCATTTTGGCAACCTATTTCTTCCGTCAGGGCTTAGAGTAGCTGGCACCTAGTCAGGGCGCTTGGCCCCCATGTCGGTAAATCCAGGAACCATCCCTAGCTGAGCCTGCATGCAGTTTTTCCTTTGGGCAATGAAGTATACCCCCAACCATTTTGCATCTGGCCCTCCTCCTCTTAGACACCTCACGAGGATAAGAGAAAAGTTTTGGGCCAGACATCCCCCACTTCCAAAATCAAATCGACCCCCTGGTTACTGGTATTTTGTAGTTTTATGAACTACGAAGGTATGGGAAATCATGCAAGATTTGGGGTGGATGGGAGGGGGAGTCAAGAGTGCGTGGTGACTTGTTAAGTGATAACCCGTTGACAAAATGTTGGTACATTCACTATACGTGGTCTGTAAATTTACCTTATTTTCGTCCCTGCCCCCCACTTCTATCACCCCAGTTACGCTACTGATCTGGACACTCATCCCTGTAACCGTACATGCTTACTGAAAGGTGAAATGACAGTTATCCATGTCACACTTTCTTATGTTGACCGTAACAGTGTAACAGTGTAGAGAGATTGAGGAAATGTTGTGATCATCTAAAGGATTATCTTTTGTAGCCAAAATGTTGACCTGCCCCGCTGAATAAAGACAGCCAAGTTCTAATAATTAACACTTGTGTGACTGTAACTGAACAGTAACTCTGTCTGCTGCTGCCTGTGGCTGATTTCAAATCATGGTATCTTTGTGTATGATTACAGTTATTTGATGACTTCTTTGTTTCTAACTTAGAAATCATCGGTTTACCTACTAAAGCTCCTTCTGTCCAAACTCTGAATGCACCGTCCAATTTTGATATCTAGCAATGTATAAGGCTAACACATTTTGCAATTGACAAAGCCATAATGGAAAGCTCGTGTGATGCAAACTGAATACATTTATAATTTTTTTATTATAAATCAGTTGCTTGGGTTGTAATTTGGCCATAAGTATGATATTCTGTACACAACTTATTGACTTCTGATGGTAGTATTGAGATACTGCAGAATAGCTGCTCTAGTATTTGTAATATCAGTTGAATTGCTAATTTCCGAAACCGTGAGGTTTGTCCCGACGAAATACGCTACACAAGTCCAAGGTGAGTGAGGTCTGTGCGCCGTTTGTTTGACGCAGAGTTCGGTTTGCCATTGACATTGCCGTGATCTCGGTGAACGGAACAGTATATGTCTATAAGAATAAGTAGATGCGTATCCAGGATTTTCCGATGGGGGGGGGGGGAGGGGGGTTGCAACCAAATGTTCGGTCAGGGTCAACGGTAGAAAAATCTATAAAAACACGCATCAATTTGTAACCATATTGTGACTTGTCTATAACACATTAATTAAGGTAGAAAAGGTTAAACTATAATTTAAAGTAACAGATTACCTGTTTAGATAAGTCAGATAGTCAGATTTTGTCCACCTCGCGGGCGTATTTTACCTTCGACTACGAGGAAACTAGCGAGTTAACTCAGCACAAAGAGCTGGCAACTCCCTGCTCAGCCTGAGAATAAACTGTTCAGCAGGCTTTAGGAAATATGTCAGTATGTGTCAATTTAGAGCAGAGTCGGGATTGGGAACAAGCTGTCCTGTGAGTCCGTGCAGGGAGTTACCAGTGGCAATTCCCTGGTCTACGTCAGGTTTAGTCATGGGTTTACTGTCTTGGTAGCAGCTTATGTCATCACAGTTAATTCCTTCCCCACTATATTTTTATATTTGAGAATTTAAACTTACATAATGAATTAAGTGGATGGTTAGTTGAAATTATAATTATTATTCAAATCTCATGTTAACTTCTCAACTTGTTATGAATATTCAAGATACATGACACAGAGTTGCACATACTCATAAGATAAAAAAAAATGACTTGTTGATGACTTGAGTCACTTGACCGTATCAGGGACGGCGCCACAGGGGGGCAATGGGAGACCGCCTCCTATAATTAGCAAGAAAAAGGGAAAAGAGAAGGTAAAGAAGAGGGAAAAATAAAGAAGAGAAATGGAAAGAGAAGAAAGGAGGAAGCGAAAGAGAAAGAAGAAGAAAAGAGGAGGGATGGGGTAGGCCGATATCTGATCCATATAATGAATCCAGAGCTTCCAGGAGCCCTATTCCGGTGTTTGCGGCCGTTAGATACCCTTTTATAATGCACAAATGAAGCAAGGAAAACTTTTGTAATAGTTCAAGAATGTTTCTGTGGACTCCACGCACGTATTTTTGCGTAAAAACTTTCCCCGAATAGAAGGCAGTAAAGTATCCAAAAGGGGGCTTCAGGAGGTTTGTGGACAACATAACCTTCTCATAGACAACAAAGGCTTCTTTCCTCTTTCACCCAGCCAAAAACTAGAATTCACTATAATATGAACATCTTCCAGCCATATATGATCAATTTCAAAAATATCCCAAAGAAGACAGCACCATTTTGCATCTAAGCAATCTTAAAGAAACAAAAATTTCTCAAAGGGGAGTGGGACGGCCCTCTTTCACCCAACCAAAAATTAGAATTCACAAAATTATGAACATCTTCCAGCCATACATGATCAATTAAAAAATATCACAAAGACAGCACCATTTTGCGTCTAAGCTTCCTTAAATTACCAAAAATTTCTGCACCCCTCCCCCTTAGACCCCTCTCCCAGGACAGTGATCGCTCACCCCATGATTTCCCCCCTATCAAAATACCCTGGACCGTATTTGTAGTACTGGTAAGGAAAGAAAAACAAGAGGATGTTTTGGTGTAGCAGGTAATACGCACAAAAAAGAAAAGTTGGCAAAAGGTGTAATAAATACTAACCATAGCCGTACGGGCCAGGGGACTGGGGCGGCCACCCCCAAATGTCAGAAACCTGACTAAATCGGGCAGATATTTTGTCTCAGTCGGGCGGAAAATTGGACAAGGTATGCCTCGGGATGGGGTGAGGTCTGGAGTCGGGCAAAAATCTCCGCCCTCTCTGAGAAAAACAGGCTCGTACGGCCATGATACTAGCTATTGATTTCCATGTATATAGGAATAAAGAAGGGAATAAACATCTACCTCATAATATGTATTGATTGATCGTTATGAAAAGTAAGGCACCAAAATTTGTAATCAATATGTAACGTCCCTCATTTTATCTTTTATACAGGGAAGTGTGTTCATCGACTGTATCGATTTGATGGAAATGCAGACAGTTCGAGCTCTCGATTCTCGGGGAAACGCAAAGAATTCTTTCGAGATAGTAACACGCAGTAAAGCGATAGTTTTTGTAAGTGACGCTCACGTGTGAAAGCGACATCAGTTATGTATGTTGTATATATATATATATATATATATATATATACACGAACAAAACAGCACCATTTCACTTTAGAAGGACTGACTATCGATTTCAGGTTGGCAGGCAGGTTTCTTCCCTTTCAAAACACCTTATGTTAACAATGGATCCGGAAGGGAGCCAACTTACATCAAAGATCACAATCTCATGTCCTGGAATACATGGATATTAAACTTTATCAAAGATCATATTAGTAAACTACTCTTAGTGCTACTCCATCGTCTCACTTTTCGGATTCACCAACATGTAGTTGATTTGCACAGCATACTGTGTTAAAAACTAAGAAGCGAATCGAAAACTTACCCATTTTTTCCATAGGAGAGTAATCTGAGCAGACATTACAGAGAGAGATGGAGGTTGCGGGGGTGTGTAGGGAGAAGGGGAGTGTAACATCAAATGGTGTTCCAAATAACACCCCGGCTGTTACTCAAGTAGAATGCGCCACATCACACACATTACAATTATCAACTCCCGTTGACTTTACAGTAAATTGTGCATCGTTCTGGAGTCTCAGTGGTCTTGTAAAAGTTAGCAGTCATGGCAAGCTGTCTGTCACATTAAAATCAGTAGATGAATTATCATAATTACAAATTACCGCTGCATGACCGGTGAGATTCTGACGTACAAATAAGCTCCTTCAAGAACCGTTTGCTCCACCAATAACTTATATACTACTTTAAAATATCTTCTTCAAGAGTGAGAGCTTTTCTAACAACCATCATCCATGACTAAAACCATCCTCCTCAAGGACCCAAAATTCATTTTTACAGTCTCCCTTCTTGTTAGACACATGATGCTTTGCTACCAGCGCCCGAAGTCACGAGTAAGGGATGGGAGGGAGGGAGTACTGTAGGGTTCTATTATGCCACCTCCTGTGGTTTTAATTTAAAGTCCTTGTGTTGAACCACTGCAAGTTTTCAACCTAACAAAACTCCACTCTCACAAACAAACACTCCGGCCCTTCAAAATTGACATAGTATGCTTGGCTACCTTCGGACCGGTCAAAGGCTACTCTTTCTTTCTGAAATAGGCGGGGTTTCTTTACTCATTCCTTTACTTAAGCCTGACTTAAAATTGACTGTCTGTAAACTTTTTGCTTTTTCCAAATTTCCAGCAAGCAGATTCACTCGAGAAAACTAAGGAATGGGTGGAAGAGCTCAGACGGGTCAACATGCTCAGGTATTCAGTGTCTGCCGATTTACCTGAACCAGAAGAAGAAACTCGAAAAATTGAGTGAGTAAAATTTCTTATTCTAAAAATAGGCCATAGTCATGATTTGACCTTCGGGGTGTCAGACCACACTATCCTGACGACGTAAGAGAAAATGCCGGATCGCAAATCCTAAACCCGTGGGAAGTCCAGGGGCTCGCCTCAGAGAATTTCTTCAAATCATGAAGATTGTAAGTCTATGAATCAGGGTGTCATATCAGAGCAGACCGTAGCCAGAACAACCATTTGGGGGGGGGGCAGCACATCGATGGTAGAGTTTCGCCTACCTGGGGAGGGGTCTAAGGGGAAGGGGTGTCCCTCTCCCCCTTTGAAATTTTTTTGCCTATTTCAAGCACTCTAGATGCAAAAAAGTGCCAGATTCTCCATTTTTTCTTCCTATATTTATATTCCAAAAAGGCTGGTCTCGTAATAAATTTTTCTCCTTTCACTAGAAAATTTGGGCGGCACGTGCCCCCATGCCCCCTGGCTACGTGCTTGTACCAGAGGGAATATTTTCCTTAGAAACATGTGATGTGGGGGCATTATTTTCCTCACTTGGGCCATAGAGGTTGACCCCTTTCCCCCTCTAGTTTTTTGTGCCCCTGTTTCGAAATGATACGTGTGGTCAAACCTATCGATGAAACGTATTTAATCATGCAGATAAGGGTTGCACGTTACGAGTCTTTACGAGGTTTACACATGGCACAATATGCTCCATTTTCGTCACAATTTTAAAACTTTTAATACGACTAGCATCTTATTTTACACTAAGTTACTTGAAATAACCGAAAACCACAATCTTACATAAAAATTGTTCCCCCCCCCCAAAAAAAAAGACTGTGACACCAAATATTTTCTTACCCTTGGCAGTCGACAGTGAAAGAGAATTTAGCTCGTGAAAGAGATGCACTCTTTCTGGACTCGACGAATACTAGATTCTCTATGTAATTGTTAAAAACTATTTAAATCTATACTAAAAGTCTTACTCAACTTTTCTGCTTGAATTTGTTGATACCACAGGAGTGAACTAGAGAAACGAAGATCCAATTTTAAATTTTGGCGAAATTCTCGAAGTTCCACCAGTCAAAACGCAGAAGAGGATGAGGCAATTACGTCATTTGGTTTCCTCGAAGAACAAGCCGAAGATGACAATGTATTCCAAACCGAAAAGGAGAAGAGAGGTAGCTCCAGTGAAGGATCGGAAGCTAGTGGCCAACGTATTTCTGGTAGTTCTGGAGTCGAAACGACATCAGTCGAGGAATCGACGGAGTACAAAGAACATGTCAATGAAACAACACAAAGTGATGACGAGGGAATAAGTGACACTACAGGCAACGTTAATAATGATGATGAAGACGATATAGAACCTTTGTATCAAAACATTTCGAACTCAGAAAATGCAAGGCGGTCACTGGAGGTGAAGGCTGGAAGGAGATTGTCTTCTCCAGCCATTGAAGAATTGAAGAAGATGGTCCACTACGATGGAAGGCAGAATGAAGATAACAACCAAAATGAATTGAAAGGTATCGAACAATTAAAGGCACTCTTAGCTACAATGCCTTAAATGAATGGGCATCCCGTTCAATTCGTGTCTTCAATGTCCCTATCACTCTACCGGTCATGGGATTTTGGTCATTAAGGCGGTAGACCGGCAACGAACGATGAACAAAATGGTGAGAATAAAACCGGGAATTTACCACCAGAATCAGAAATGTATACATTTGTAAAGATATAAAGGGCTTTCGTTGCTCCTTTCTCCGGGTGACGTCATGGCTTTGTATTCAGTGCTATTAAAGATTAGAAAAATGTTGATGACAAGCAAGGTCATTTTTATCGTATTCTATGATTGGCTTATTAGAATGAGTTACTCGATCATTCTGGACACTTGGGGTATATGTAAATTTTGTGATTGTTCTTCATAAACTCAATATTTATAGTTTTAATAGGCGTTTAGATCCTGTATATTCTGGGTTCGCGGGCGCTATGTACGGGGTATTTGCCTGGTGAAAGTTGAGTAATGCATTCACGGGAAAAAGTTCGGCTCAGAAGCAAGAAATGCTCTGTCTCCAAATGTAACATGATCGAGACCAGGGATGGCGCCAGGATTTGCTAGGCTCCCTGACGGGGCGCAGTATCCCGGAGTCCCGACGAAGGCAACGAGTTGCCGAAAGGATGACAAACGTAAAATATTTGGCTCGCGAAGCATAAGGAAAAGTTTTTGGCATCTTTTTCTAAAAAAATGAAAATTTGGGGGTTTTATTAAAGAAAATTTGAAAACTTTGGGTTGTTGAAGAAAACTTAAAAAATTGGGATATTTTGAAGAAAAAGCAAAAAATTGGGTTTTTATTGAAGAAAAGTGGAAATTTTGGGTTTTTATTGAAAAATCTGGCCTTCCCAAGAGTAAAATCAAGCAGATCTTCTTGGAGACTGACTGTCATCAGGATTACGTGTTTGATCATACGCGTTAAGGCTCCTCGACAAAATTGGAAAGTTTCTCCTACTGGGAGGGCAGCCTTCCCTAACGGAGGGGGGGGGGGTCATGGTTTCCGGTCCACCCCCGCTGGCGCCACCTCTGACCGAGATTCATAGCTTCTCTGAGCGCCTTATGTGCGGCTAAGAACATATTTATTTCCCAATTATTGCACACATTAGCGTAGAAGCGTGATCAAAAATTAGATAGTGATTTTGCGTAATTGCTTAATGTAGTGGAAGACGGTAGTTCCGATGATAGCCTAGTAACTTGACCGATGTATGTCAATACTTGTATGTGTACTATTCTCTCGTTTTTGCCACTTAGATTTTATGCCAACGAAGAGCAAGCAAATGATTTGGGATTGGGATGTTATTATCTTGTGTCAAATTAAATTTTATTTAAGTAGCTTATAATGAAGAATTATATCTTTCCCGATTTGCCATTTTATCGACATGCGAATATTGTGCATGACTATATCAAATTACATGTAACTGACATATCTTTGTATAGACCGCACTAAAAACCCCGCTATTCCATTGTCAAGGTGTGGTATATCATGTAACCAATTCATTCTATAACGTCGCTGCGATGCAAGGATCCCTGTGATGTATTTCTGTGGAAGGTGTTTGTATTAACAATGACTTGGAGCTCATAATACGAAGAACAACTGTTTATATTTGGGTTGGCCAAATCGTCATGAAATAATTAAAAAAAAAACGAGCAATGGCACGCAAGTACAAGGAGGATATTTTATTTGCTTGTTTAGTAAATGTAAAAGGGGCGCGAAACTAGTTTTGCGAGTCATACGCATAATGATGTTTTTGTTCAGGTCACGTGGTCTCAGTAACTGTCGATGTACTGTATGTATACTTCTCCAGGTGATACAAATTCATCAATCGCCGAGAAGTTAGGTTAACCGAATTCATCATTTTCCATGGGTGTCATTAAAAGGTCTCTTCGAGGTGGGTTAGTCGAACACCTGTAGAAGGGTTTCCGGAGCCGCATATATGTAGGCTAATATCTCACCAGGCAACTTTAATAGGACAGGAAAATGCAGGAAATTTTGCTTAGGTTTGCATATTCTCCACGTGGTGTGCAAGGCTACACCTCCTTTGATTGGGGTTTATTTCAAATAATTAGACTGTATGGCGCCCGATAATGTCACTACCATTATGGTAGCAAATTTCTGTTTGATGGGGGGGGGGTAGGAGGGGTGGAGAATCCCTATCCTAGAGGGATTCCATCCTGTCCATTCTGTCCTATTCTATTCAGGGGGTGCTTTTTTCCCAAGAGTAACGTCTGAAATGTTGAGGATTCAATAAATGGTGGTCTTCACGTGTAAGCTATGACTACAAAATATTTGTTTGCTATGCAAGAGAATGTTTCAATGTATAATTTTAGAGTAAATATTACTATGTTTTTACCGAATTATTGTACAAAGTTACTTGAATAAACGTGTGCAGTCGTATAACATTTTTCTGTTTGAAACTAATGCCACATTAGGTACACTTTTAAAAGGTTGCATACCGTGAGCGTTCGTCATCATTTAAGCAAACTGTAAAATGTATGTTGTAGAATAACAGAACAAAAGTCAAGACACACAAAAAGGAAACGGAAAGTGCTGTCAATTTTTTTGCAACAAATTGACAGTACTTTCTCTGTTATCTTTATGTATTTCTTTATTTTTTGTTCTGTAAATCGACAGAAATTTTTTTACAGTGCATGTGCGTAAAAATACTAAAATTGGGTAAATTTTGCCCAACAGTTTTTCATTAATGGGTCTATCGAGGGGCTAGCAGTGTTCTCCACAGGTCAAAATTTTATCCGGGCGGTCGTCTCTGATCTGGTAGCCCGATACTGATCGCCTTCTGGGGGGGGGGGAGGTGTCACGTATATACGTGCTACACGTGCTAGAGTATTCAAAGATATATAAACCATAGTGACCTATATGCGCCTTCGAGCGGCAGAGTGGTCTATTCCAGCTGCTGTGCACCAATGTTTCACATGTGTATGGGTTCGAATCCCGCTCGAAGTACGTGGGTTTTTTTCTCCAGGTGCTCCGGCTTTCTCCTGCGTGGCATAGGCTTGCCTCTAAAATCGGTTGCGCGCCGGACTGAGCACCTTCGGGTGGACCAACAAGCCGACTTTGCTTTTGCATATGAGGGAACCGGCAATCAAAATCATGATTCATGACTTTATTTTTTCAATAAAATACTTAAATTTCGAGGGAGACGGAAAGTGTTTAATTCACTTTGCAAACGTTTCCAAAAGAAGCGAAAGAAAACGATTTCGTGCGGGCGACAACTTTAAGACCGGGCGCTGACGCACGCTCTTCAGATTTTGTCCGGGCTCCACCAAAACGGCTAGTGGAGAACACTGAGCTAAGTATCACTTATTCGGGTAACCAATTTCAGTATTTTCGCATACGTGTCCAGTGTTGGTGAAATTTTTACCCAACGTTTTCAAGAGTGCATATGAGTCTATTTGGCTCAGAACTATTTTTTTTTCATTTCTCATACTATGTGGTGGACATTGTGTATTAAGTGAAGAAAATAAATGCTTCCTGATTTTGCAAAGAAATTACATGAATCGCATTTATTTATCGCAACAAAAATGGTTCTTCGAATCTTTAAATCAGCCAACATTGTAATAGAAATGTCTCTGCTTATAATTCTATACAGTTTTTACATATTTGCTTGTAAGGTCTCGTCGTATCTACCTGTTAGAATTCATTTTTAATTCCTATTCAGGGGGTCTTTTGAAATCGTCTGAGAAAGAATTAACTCTGAATGTCTACGAAGAAATTTTTTGATCCACAGTGGCTATTTTTATATTTTTATTGACAAGTTTATCGAAAGAGGGGGGGGGGCAATTTTCGCCAGTGGTGCCGCGGAGGGATTGTTGATTAGGTGCACAACAGATTATGTTGTATTCCCAACCTAGATATCCCACAAAGTCGGTGTCCATTGTCGATTGTGCATGATATACGTACCTGCTATAGGTTGCACCCGTGGATGATCCTTTTCTCGGTCCCTCGTACGTGCAGGCACCGATCTGGGTAGGGGCCAAAGTGGAAATTTTGAGAAATTTGAGAAATTTTTGTTCTTTTGTTTTTTGGCTTACATGCAAAAATGGTGCTCTGTTTGGCAAATTCTTTAAACTAATCATTTGTTCAAAGATTTCCGGAAAAATTCAGTGAACTTTTTTTCGGCGCCATAAAGGAATGGTATGTTGTCTGAGTGGAGGGTGATAACTCCTCCTTTTGAGAAACTTTTGTTTAGCTTAGGTGACTTAGATGCAAAGGGAACTAAGTTTGGCAAATGTTTGAACTACAGTACTGACTTCCTTAGAAATTCTCATTAATAGTTGTTATTTCGGCCGTGGCATGGCACTCGTTCTACAAAAATGTATAACGACAATCCAGGGACAGCGGAGCCAATTTTAAAGTAGGGGCTAATCATCGAAGCAGCTCAACATGTTCAAGAAAATGAAAGCCTCTTTAAGCCGGCCCAAAATGCCCATTGCAAAAAAGTGCGGGGGATAAAGCCCCGTAGCCACCCTCCCCCGTGATTCGCGGTTCCTACAAACTGACTCTCAGCCCGACAGATGAAATGGATTGCCGAAAGGATGTCGAACTCGGATTTTATGGCGCGCAAAGCGCCGAACAATTTGGGGGTTATATGGGAAGAAAATTAAACTTTTGTTTTCATTAAGAAAAGTTGCAAAAGTTTGGGATTTTATTGAAAAATCTGCCCTGCTTAAAAGGAAAACCAATGAATTTTTGGGGGGCGACTGCATGGTCGTTTATGGAAATTACATTCCTTATCTTACCCATTAAGTCTCCCTGACGAAACTGATAAATCTTTGTTCTTACAAAATATGTTTGCCATGATGGCGAGACTGAAAAAGAACCTTCGGTGGTCAAGGCTTCAGTGATTTTACCAAATTAACGTTTCCTTCTTCACCCTTTCTGGGAAGTTAAAATTTCTGAAACATGAAAATACAAATA
Organism: Holothuria glaberrima; assembly: GCA_009936505.3. Lineage (NCBI taxonomy): Eukaryota > Metazoa > Echinodermata > Holothuroidea > Aspidochirotida > Holothuriidae > Holothuria > Holothuria glaberrima. Next base: position 11,357 of record WURT03001363.1, read on the forward strand.
AAAAAGAAAGAAACAAATGTCACCGAGCAATTTACAACTTACAATCTCGGCAATGGTTTTTAGCAGACAGCATAAGAAATTTCTTAGTACTCTCCAGGCCAACTATTAGACATACAGTGTGACATTTTATCAGTTTTCTTTACCACAAACCAGAATCCCCATTGAAGGAGATGCATACAAGCCTGAAAATAAATTGAAATCATGATGATTCGACTTATGTTAATTCACATGACCAGTGGTTGAATGACCAAGTAAACCTAGGTTGAATATTGAAATTATCCCGGAATACCTACTTGACAATTACGGAGAAATTTTGCAACTTCATTAATAACATTTCACAATTGTGAGGAAGAAGAGATGATTTCGTCCAAATTTAGAAATACTTCTTGTTTAAACCATCTCAAATTACACGTTATTATTTTAAGATTGAAGACTACGTATTGCAAACTTTTTTGGGGGGACTTTCCCCCGGACCCCTATGACGAACCCCTAATGGGAAGGGGGAGGGGAAGCTGCGGTCGGAAAATAATGATAAAATTTGGGCCGCGAAGGAGTTCAAATGTTGAATATATTTGAAGGAAAGATAATGTAGATAATATTGGCTATGTGAAATATTAAACAGAGAAAAATATGATGAATATTGTGCAAAGTGTGTTTGTGGGGTGGGGGTGAGAGGTGGGCAGAGAGGAGAAAGGTATAAGGGGTTGAAAAAAGTGAGGACGGATGGCAGGGAGGAATAGAAATATTGATAATGATGGGGGATGGAAAGATAGGGTGGAAACCGAGAAAGGAAGGGCTAAGGATATGAAGATGACGTAAGGATTGAGGGAGGCAAGGGGTCCAAGAAGGTTGAGGGGTCGGAAAAGAGCGACTATAGGGACGAGATATAAGGCATGATCCAGACCTCTTCCTTGGGAGGAAGAAATGACGGAATTGATGAGGTACAAGAAGACAAAGAGGGTGGGGACGAGCAGACGGATGGACTAGGGTGATGTCACGTGGTGTGGTGGCCACAACTCCCACGAATGGCACAAAATAAAAGAGGGAGAATAACAAGAGAATTTAAATACATTGGATTCTTTTGCAATGTGAAATGAAGGATCACAGTGGTGAAATATCTCAATAATGCTATTTTGTGTCGCTTTTGCATGCATGCATGCATCTATATTAGTTGTCCCTGAAGTTCTTCCAGTGACGCACTCAATTGTTAATAATTGTTCAAATGCCCAATGCAACCCCACCATCATCCAACCTCGGCACCCACAATTGCCACAAGGCTTCAAATCGTTGGCCCAATTGTGTTCATCCGACTTAACATGGGCCTACCATGTAAATGGCCATAAGCCTATTGCTATCTGTGTGTTCAGTTCAGGACAAATTCACCTTCATTTAAAAGATCTTTAAGTGGTTCATTTTATGCCGCATAGGGTCCAGGGGGTTAAGAAGATTTTATATTATTTCACATTTTCTGAAATTCGATGTTAACGGCTGCAGTTCAGAGCAACAAGAGATGTCCAGGGAGAATGTGAGGTTATTTCAAAATCTGTACTCTAGCATCAAGCGCGAGATGCTCAGAAATGATTCTTGCCACAATGAGTGTTTTATATTCGTTAAGTTTAGTCGGGCATGAAGTGTGAACGGCGACAATTGCACGCCAAACTTTTTCTTTTTAAGACATTTTTCATGGTAAAATGTGCATTCGGTCAGTATTTTGTAGGAATCTTTCAAGGAGAATTTTTTCGAATCATTTTAAAATTTTGATTGGGAACCGTTAAGCGTGGTCTCACGCCTATGCAATTAGTGCTAGTGTCACTATTTGTCGCTGGTACTCATTCGGCAAAAAATCGCTAAATCGGGTAATGGTACAGGAGTCAATAGTGGCGCGGCCAGAAGGTGGTGATTGGGGATGCACTACAATGAATGTCGTAATCCAGGGCCATAGCCTGGGCAAAATCTCTATAGAGTGAAATTCATGACACTGTCTCAGCGGAACACCAAGGGACGTGTTCATACACAGTTTAACCCCTCCCCCCCCCCGGACGGGGTCTTGCTTTTTCACCTGTGTACTATCCTGGGGAAAATGCTGACGGAAGGGGAGACATGTAAGGTCAGAATCTGTTGCAAAATGGTCCTTTCATTTGGCAAAACTTTGAACTGATTATATGTTTCATGTTGTCGTTATTTAGTAATTTCTTAGATTCCTACTTTCTGGCTGGGCGTAAGGTAAGAGGTGCTGTCTGAGAAGAGGGGACGACACTCCGACTGTCTGAGAAATGTTTGTCTACGTGAGGTGACTTAGATGCCATCTCTTTAAAGCTTGGAAAAGGATTGAAATGTTTAGCACTCATTATTTAATGATTTTTTCTATTAGGTCGGGTGTAATTGAAGGGGATGTTACATAAGGGGAGGGTGACATCCCTACTCTTTGAGAAATGTTTCTTTTTCTAAGGTTTCCTTAATACAAATGGTTTTATTTTTTTAGGGATTTGAACTGATTGTATGATTATAAATTCTACTTATTTATTGATATATTTTGCTGTGGCATGGCACCCCTACAAGGCTGACACCCGGTGCAGACTGTCCCCTGTTAGCACGCCCCTGAACTGCTACCATCGGTTGACCCGTAGCCGTATCGTAGGTCTTGCAAGAAAATGTTTGGTCGAAATGCCTTTCAGACGGGGCCGGGAATTGACACATTTTAGACCTTGTAAGTTGCAATGAACATTCTTTACTCTTACATTTCAAGTCATTTTTAGAGACAAATTTAGATTTCAAGAAGAAAGGGTAGATTTAAGAAAAAAGTTACCTTACAAGCTTATTGAATTCATCTTATATTTAAAGGTAATCATATAGGCTATTTTAAAAAAGCATGCGGTTGAAAAGTAATGTCAGAAACTTTTAGCCTGCGAATATGCAGGTATTGTCAAGCTGTGTATCATGAAGGAATAATGCGGTTCGTCTGTCATGAAGAGTAACCTACATAAGGAAACGTTCACGGAGGGCGTCCGGGGACCTTCCCGGGAAATTTTGGAAAAAAATCCTTATGTGTGATCTCTATAGGCCTTAAAATCATAAGTAGGACAATGAAATTTTCAGTATTTTTCTCAAATAGGCCAAGTTTCATTAACGGTTTGGAAATCTCTAGAAGGGGGCGGGGTAACTTCCTCTTGCCCCTGCAGGCTATAGCCAGTCATTTAATCAAATATCAGATATACCCAGACAGTCGGTGTTAAGGGTGAAAGTGTGCGTGTGCGTATCTACGATAGTTTGCACTTGGCGCAGAACCGTCCTTTGTCACCTCATGCAAAGGTGTCGTCCTGTGGGAGGGGTCTAAGGGGAGGAGGCCTTTCCTCCCCTATGAGAAATTTTTGGTAATATAAGGTGGCTTAAATGCAAATTTGTGCTATCTTTGCAAAGTTTCGATCTGATGCTTGATTGTAAAATTATCTTAACCATGTAGTGAGTTATTCTTATTTTAGGTTGGTGCCATAGGGAAGGGTGAGTATGGTCTAATTTGTAGGGATAACAATTCTCTCACCCCTCTTGAGAATTTTGTGTTTATGTAAGGTAGCTTAGATGCAAAGTGCTATCTTTGGTAAAGCTTAGGACTGACGACATGTTTTTTAAAACTCATTATTAAGTGATATTTTGGCTGTTGCATGCTGTATAGCCAATGCTGGTTCCATATGAGAACGGTACAGGGAAACTCTGTGGTGATTACAAAATAGTGATTCTGACGTGAACAATGAGAATTCAGACGATTAAAGTGTACTGGGAGTGAACCAGAAGGGACCAGGAATAACCAAAGGTTTTTGGACTTTTTGAAATGTAATACATTCACCATCTACCAATAATGGAAGCTTTAAAAAGGTCTTCGGCACATACATGTTTCCGATCTTTCGCATCATGCTATAGCCTACAAACCTGACAAACGTTACCGTAGGCTACTCATGATGTGAGATTGCTCTATGAGCCCCGTCTTGATGCGCAGTCCTTTGGTTGCAGATGTGACTCTACTTATCGGAAAAAGTGTTTTGGCCACATTAATATTCGGAGGTGTTTTTGCCCTAATAATGGTCATAAGATCTAAAGCGCGTATCATGAGGAAACCGCACGAAGCGCGCCGAAATTTTGCATTAAAATTAAAAATCATTTCTATGACAGAGTTGCGTGTAAACTCTGCACCAAGACACTACCAGATCTGACTCCCAAAACGAGTCTGCCAATAAGAATGCGAGATTGCTGCCTGTCATTTTATCAAAGGTTTCATATTTCCTGAAACATGTCCCCGAGAAGAGGGAGACGAAGAGAAATCCCTGTCTTCTCATTCTTACAATGCTGTGCTCCTCTGTAATCACATCTTAGCACACTAAAAATTGGGTTAATTGTAGAATTCTCACCGATGAGCAATGCGAATACGTTTGAGACCGTATGGAGCTACGATACGTGTAGTAGCTCTATGGTAACCACAGCAATAATGCTATAAGTGAGGGGGCGCTCGAAAACTTTGAGAAGGATCTTCGAAAATTATAATAGTGTGCAAACGATCTATGATGATAAATGATTTAAATAAACCCATCACTCAGTCGGGAACACATTTCACCTTACCCCCTGCAGAAATATAAAGCTTAAACGCCTTCCGTGTTCATTTAAAAAGAAATTGCAAATTTTCGAAAATTACATGGACATGCGCCCCATACCCCTTGTGCCAGGTCTATTGCACACCATCATTGTAGCATGTCCACTCGCCAGCCTGGCGTCTTCAATAATTTTAGATGACCTGTATGACGTAAATTTTGCATCTAAATTCTGTGGGCTGTGGGCTAATATACAAATTTGTTGCTATAGCTTTCAAATTCAATACACCAAACTGTGATCCCCTACCACGTATATCATTATGCTTATCTTCACAGATCTGTAGACTAGCATCATGCTCAGCTATTCACCTGCTTTAGCACACTTCTTTCGCCAATTTCTTTACTGGATTTTTAAGAGAGGATTTCAACAAGAAACTCCACCCAACCCGTGCAGAAAAATATATTTTGAATAGATTTTTGACAATTTTGTAAATTTTTCCTTATTTTCTTTCTTTCCCCTTTCTTTTTCTTCTTTCGTTTTTGTAGCAAGTGGATGGGTGGGTGGGGGACTACAATCTTAGACAAAACTGTTGGGACACTTGTCATAATATTCTTGAATCTCAGTTCCCAGGCCCCCGCTCCCCCTTCCAGTGTTGCGCAGAAAGAGTGACTGTATGCCATGAACATAATAACTGTGGTCAACATTGTGAAGGGGAGCGGGAGTGTCCCAACGAGTTTTGCCCAAGATTGTAGGTCCCTTTCCTAAATCCGTGCCTGGACAGCAATAACAGCTCATCAAGTTTATTTACAGTGTATCGAACGTTTTGATAAAATACAAGCCTTATTCAGTATTTGACGACTAAATCCAAACCTTGGAATGGAAGATCTTTTTATCTCATCGCTCCGTGAGGAGGATGAGATATTGTAGTTACTTTGCCTGTTGAGCTATACACGGCAATGCCAGCTGAAATAGCAACCGTTGCCATGGTAACAGTTAATTTTCCCAAGTTACTGGTCTGAGGGGCTAACCCATGGTGGGGTACCCCAGGGTGACCAGAAGTCCATAACTGAAGGAGGGGTCAAAACGTGTC
>WURT03001374.1:0-17023 GCA_009936505.3 Holothuria glaberrima
AACACAAATTTTACTTCAAAAGGTAGCATATGTGGCACCAGATTGCATGTAAGGACACCTAATTTTTCAAAAATTAGACCCCTCCCTCACACAACATACTGCATGACCCCCTTGAGAGAAACCCTGCGTACGCCACCGTGCCTGTGTATACATTACATGCATGTTATGATACCGTTTTTATCATCATTGTTTTCAGCGTAGCGTTGCCGATTTATATATTTGAAAAAAATGTTGTTCTTCCGTTTCAAGCCCCCCACCCCAAAAAAATTCTCTGTCTAGAACGGCGCCTGTGGGAGTGTTTCAACGTCAGTCAAGAAAGTACCATCTACTTGTCTAGTAATGCTAAGGCTGGAGTGCCCATGCATATTGCAGGAAGAGGGCTGCAGGGACCGAGAGGCCAGTGTTAGAGGTAAATGTTAGGCTAATCATCGAAGCAGCCCAATCTGTTCAAGAAAATACTAGCCCCAGATTCCAGTTTAAAGCGGCCCCAAATTCCCACACCAGAAAATTGGGAGGGGGTGGGTAAAGATCCTTACGCCCATCTCCGAGTCCGCGGTCCCCGGGCTGCACTTTGTTCCGAGGTTTCTATATTCCGAAAAATCTATAGGTCAGCTATATGATAAGGGACAAATTTGGGTTAGGTTAAAGTGAGGTATCACGGTTACGGGTTTCGGAATAAAGAATCGTCGGAACATACCGTAGATGTGTAATGGCAGTAAGTTAGTCGTGTGCCTCTAAAACACCACTACGTTCTTTGCATGAGGGATTATAAGCCTAGAATACATGAAACGAACGCCATGAAGCCGTGAGTCGAAGACAAGACCTTGTAAATTTGACCAAACCCTTCTGTAACTTTCTATAACGTCATACCGGCGTTTTCATGATGAGTGTGTAAGCATGCCATACCAGCACACACAGTTCTGTCGTATGAGTTTAGGGGTGTGCGGTTGTAATTATGTCAAAGTACCCACGGTATTCAGGAATATTTTGGTCTCTCCCGTGATTTGATACGAAGTGAGGCAATCTGGGCGTGCAAATTTCTTCCTTAAAAAGGCTACTCTGCTCATGCTAAAAAAGTCTCGTTACCTTTTTTACACCTTTTACTTGTTCATGTTTGATGTTTCACTTTTCAGTGAATTTATTGCACTTTTCAGTAAACCACTGCTTTTTGATCAGAGAGAGTTCAATAATACGCTCGAAGATTGCTGGTTTGTTGTAGTTTTCGCGCGATTAACTTTAAGGACAATTCTCGTCATCCAAGACAATTCTCTCAACTTAGCAGTTTGTAGCGCCTCCCACGACTTGTAAACTCCCCCTTGTACAGACGCAAACCTATGTTACTATTTAAGGTCATGTCTTGGTGAGCGGGCAAGGCTATGATGTGTAATCCAATAACTCTCTGCGCTGTGTGGAATGTGAGCTATTCTGCATATTTTGATATTTAAAATGTGATGTAAATCAAAGAGCAGCCACCAACTGAATATTTTGATACCCCACACTACAAGTATACCTAGGGGTGACGAGTTTTTTGTCTTCAAGATAGATCGTGGTTATCCCAGGTATTACTTCCATGGTTATCCGAAAAGGATAATCTGCTTCCTTTCACAAAGTTCACTAGTTCGTGTCACTAAATTTACATCATCTGGAGGCGCGCGTGCAAACAATAATTTATGTGACGTTTTCACGTGACAGGTATGAGAAAAAGGATAAAAGTGACATTAGTTCACTGGTGAGAACTGTCCACGGACTTTAATACATGGACACAGGATCACGCGACCAATACGGTCGCCACCGTTCGAACCGCAGGGCTACTTCAATTTGCCCAATTTGACGATGAATCTGCAACGTTTCGGACAAAATATAAACATCAACGGAAGAACATATCACAATCCTTCATTCTTTTTGCTGAATTTGACCCGAGCTTGCATTCTTTCTAAAATATGACAAGTTTCTTAGACAATCTGTCAATACTGTGCCACTTGAGCCAGTTCAAACTTTTACACGCAAGAAAATAGCAGGCGGCCATCTTGGTACGCTTTTTTTCCACGGACGGTGGCGACAACTTACGGATAGGATATTAGCACTGGTGACCGTACATTAGCGTTAGCCTAGTCTATATGCTCTGTCCATATATACAAGAAGTCCGTGGGACTGTCCGATACAGTTTCTAACATTTTCAACTATCATCTGAGATTGTTCCTTTAAACTTTTTACTTTTAGGAGTAATTATCTCTCCTTTTTACTAGACATAAAGGAATGACGGCACTTGTCCTTTGATTGTATGCAAACCCATAGTGTTTCACAAATTTTCACTGTTTCGTACTTTTTTACGTAGGAAGAGGACACATCGGAACTTTTTGATCAGATGATTTCTGGACAAAAGGCTAGGATCTGAGAAAGTTAATAGACCAAAATATATTGAAAAGATAGAATGGGATATCTTATGTTGACACATTTATTACCTCAGTTTGTCACTTATGGAAGCTGATTTGATTCGGTCGTCGGGTATGGATGCCGAGAAGAAGAACCAGCAAACACGCATATTTGTGTGGTCTTGGCCAAGAAGTCTATCAACAGTGTTTGCAAAATTCTTGAGTTGCATTGACGATGTTCAATTGTGGAACGAACCGTACATTTTGTCATTTTATTCAAATGCTATGTAAAAGGCGGATGAATCAAGCACCCAGCCGATCACTAAATTTTATCTCAAAGCACATCGTGACATGAAAGATCTTCAAAATAAGTCACATGAATTTTCTGACAGCCGTATGCTCCCTAAATCTTCATCTACGCAAGTGTGAACTATTTTAATTGAAATATGTGTAACTAACTTGTATCCCCTAAAAGAAGAGCTGTTTCTTAAACTTGTGACAAAAATGACGTTTCCTTTACCCAGAAGTTAAAAGGGATTTTGTCAACCCAAGAAAACACAGTGTGGATGAAATATACCCAACTGTCGTGTTCACTCTGCTATACAATGCAACAATGAGTATGGGAAAATGCTTTAATTGACAAATTAAAGGGAGGAGTTATAGAAAGCTTCCCTCCTGATTGTGATATCACGTTTTGTACGCCTTTTGCAGATGTCTGTCTGCACATGCAAGCTTCATGAAGGACCTGGGTTGAACAAGAGATTTTCTACCAACAAGCATCAGTGTGCCAAAAAGAGTTTTTCATGTAACATATCACTTAGTAGCCGTCCGACTAGGAGATTTCTTTGGGTGATTTCTTTGGGTGATATTTACTGTCTACGCCAAGGGCCAGCAGATGGTGGCCGTCTGCTTACATAGTGTCATGGGACCCCCATGCCACCCTGCAAAAGTTCGTGCGCTCCTTTGAGCTGGTCTCCATGCTGCTTTTGTATTCTGAAAATACAGCACAAAGAAATACATGCGAGCATGTATATTGATACTGATATTGCTCTACCAAATATGGAAAAAACTTTCAAGAAAATTGAAGATGAAAGTTCCCTCATTCATTACCAGATATTTGGTCATTTATATTAAAGCTGTTGTACAGTTTGTTTACTTCTCTGTAAAATATCAGTAAAAGATTTGTCGAATTTATGTATCAACCGGTTCTTACCAATCATTTCAATTTTTATAGCTTAAGAGAAAACTGAAATATCTTAACCTTCCAGAGCGTAAGTGATACCTTCCTTATTTTGCTATACTTTTTTATACTATTTTGCTATACCTTATTCTAACTTTCTTGAGTCCTCTTTGGTCTTCGTTTTTAGAAATTAAGTTTTGTCTTACTTGTCGTAAGATTTGCCATATTTTACACTTGATATTTGTGAAAGTCAGGTATAGCTGTGTTAACGTGAAAATTGTTAACAGTTTCGTACAATTGCAGCTACCCATTTGTGAAATCAGAGCTGGAGAAAGGGGAACGAGGGAAAAAGTACATTTTCATCAAAGACATCGCCACTGCTATAGTAGACCACTACGAATTCCTGCCAGACGTAAGTACTGAACATGTTTTAAAACAGAGAATAGATAGTATGTATTAATTGAAAGCTCTAAGTAAAGGTAGCTGACAAACTGAAACTTAAAATGAAGCTACATGGCTTTTGTATCACAACTTCCGGTCTGTTCATTACAACCAACTCAAAAACTAAATTAATATGATATGCTCGAGGAAGAAAAGTCTTCCCTTTGATGCCCACTATACATCCCCGGCCTATACCATGCCATTCGAAAATTCTACACGTTTGGAAAAGAGTAGATATTTATTAGCACCAAAACACAATCATCTAAATAGCCATATCAACAGATTGACAAGACTTTATACAATAGACCCTATATTAGGTCAAGATTGTTCCTCGTCCTCCGAGACTTTCTCTCACCATGACTGTTCCCTACAGTTCTCTGTGGAGTTTATCTTACATTCTGCATCTAAAGGTAATGAAGCAAAGCCCAACTATCACTGCTACATAGTGAAACCATTGTGCAAATTTGGGGAAAGCATGAAAAATGGCACGGACATACTTTAGACTATACCAATCAAACGTAGGGTAAGGGCCAAAAATATTTCCCATTATTTTTCGAAATGGCCGCCATTTTCAAAATGGCAGCTATTTATGACTTAAAATGTAGGGAATATTGATAATATTTGGTTAAAGTACCCATATTATCATTTCTTTTTAACTCAGAATACTCTAGAATTATTAATGATATATGCTTAACAATTTACACCATCATTTGAAATTTCAAGATGGCTGCCAAATTCAAAATGTTCACCGATTCTATAAAATGCTTTAAATGATAGTGAGTGATGTGGTATTGTCTACGTTTTACATGTCAAAAATTCATGACCAAAATCATCTTAATATATAATAAGGTGAATCCTTTGTAGTTGTCAAAGGTGTTTCTGAAATCAAAATTGCTGTCAAACAAGGTTTTTACATTCAAAATGGGTGCCAATGGAGTCATTGTCTGGCAACTCAAAAAAATTTCTGCAAACAATGGTCGAAAACCGACTCAGACTTTGCTAAAAAAATCCCGAGTATAGTTCAGATAGTAGACAGAATACACCGAAAATTTTAGGTCAAATTTCAAGCTGTTTGGAAGATGTGGCCCATTGAAAAATAGCCCGAACCACATCTTTTCATGCCCAATGTGTACGCATACCATTCGACCATTTTTGAGGGCCTAAAAGTATATAGAGAATAAAGATACAATGCTGAAAATACCTACCTGGAGAGTTTTATGCCCAATTTGCAAGAATCTGGCATCAAAAACTCTTTAACTGGCTTACATATAAAGATATAGGGCTCCAAACATTGCATTTCATTTGTGACGTCTGTGTGATTTTTGATATTTGGATCCCTGTGGTTCAATCAACCTCTACCAGATAGGTACAACTTTTCATATATACAATATCTCCAACGAACTTGTTGCTCTAACAAACTTGTAGACCTTACACATCTTCCATGACAAAATGGTGGGAAGTCAAATACGGTCCAGGAGCCAAAAAACCAAACTGAATTTTGATGTTTTTCGGATTGACCTTTGACCTTGTTTATCACCTCCCATGAACTTAAATTCTTTTTTAATTAGTTCTTATCCCATTCTTTGTCTGGTTAAAATTTCAAAGTGGGGTTTGACGTCATTCTTGTCAAATCATTTTTTTGAGTTTGGGTAGAAGTTGACCAATATCTGATGCACAGTGTATTGTACATTATGTACAGTACCGTACGTATATATACATATATATATAGTACAAACTTCTCCTGTACTTTAGCACGCATGACCTTATATCATGGCTTGTTTGTATTTACAGTTTCAGCTACAGAAGTGATACTATTTTCATTTACAGTTATCTTCTTAGGAAAAGACATTTTAACTAACCTACAAACTTGTATAATTGTACTATTAAATTTAACATCTATGCACTGAGATGTATAGTTAGTTTTACGGTCCAGTTTCTAACTAATTGGTTTAAGTCGGGCCGGCCACGGCCTTTTTTCCAGTTGTGGCTCACTGGCTTGTTTTCCCTACTCCATTGCTTATGCTGAGCGGCAAACACAATGGCAGTAAGTTCCATTTTTATAGTCTTTGGTATGACCCGGCCAGGATTCGAACCCCCGACCTTCCGGCTGCAAGTCGGATGCTCTAACCACTTGGACATGCAGTCGGCCCCACTGAGAAGTATAGTATACTGATATGTACTACAGTAAAGCACTGTACACATAACATTGTCTAGTAAATCAAAGGGTCCGGTTGCATCTACTTATTACTTGTGGAATTATATAGGCCTATTAACTTTTTTAAAGGCATATGCTGTGCTTAAATAAGTATGATGAGCATTAACTTTATTTATACCACTCTGCAAATATTTATGAGCTCTTGGGCCACACTTGTGGTGCATTCATTAATTTCTTTATAAGTGTGTACACTATATACACTGTACACGGCTATGTGAATGGTGCACCACCTATTCAAATCAAAGATTTTTTAATTAAAGATGGGGAAGAAACCCTTTTTTGAAATTTTAACCAGCTATAGAAAAGGGATGGAGCTGTTGGTAGAAAAGAATTCAAGTTCATGAGAGGTGATAAACAAGGTCAAAGGTCAACCAGAAAAACATCAAAAGTTTGTTTTTTGGCTCTGGGACCATGTTTGACCGTAAACAATGTTATGTTTATTAAAAATCTGACCCAATTACCAGTCTTAAACCAGCCACCCACTCCCAATGATGGTGAGCATATGCATCCCCCAATTTGCTCCCTCACACTGCCACATGCTCAATAATTCAATAACGTTCAAGTGTAATCTGGATACCGTTCGAATACCATTCATACTCTTCAAGTTCCCTTCAAATACACTTCTGCAAATACCCTTCATACAACCTTTGAATACCATTGGAATATCTGGATACCATTCAAATACTGTTCAAACACTATTTGCGAATAGTATTCATACAACATTCAAGTACCATTCCATTCGGAGCTCATTTGCATATTTCAGCTCTGAGGAAGGGAGTCGGAAGGCTATTTAGCATTCGAAGGCTATTCGAAGTCTATTGGTTCCATTCATCTCCTGTACAGACTTGAAAGGTATCTTAGCAACAAATAGTATTCGAAAGCTATAATTTGAAGCCTATATGAATTGTATTTGAAGGGTGTAAATTTAGGTAATTAAAACTCCTAAAAATATTTTCACGACAGTGGGGGCAAAGAACATAGACTTTTAATTACATGTCTCCAAATAATCAAAGTTTAAATAGTTTTAGTTGGCCTGCTTTCCCATGGAAGCCAGTACATATGTTATTAAACTTCTAAATAGGGTATTCAATTGCAATTAGGTCCGCCATTTTCCATTAATCCGCCATATTGGATTCTAATTTATTTCCTGAGTAATCTACTTCGGTGAACCAATAGAAATAAACAAAAAATAAGAATCTGAAGCTGAAGTTTATACCCAGTAAATTCCTTTGAAATGAACGGGATCTGCTGTTGGCACCCGGTAGCCATTTCGAATTTGGCGGCCATGTTGAATTTTTGAATCCCCTATTCACTTAGATTCGATCAAATATGACAGATCATGCACTCAGGTATATATTTTGCCAATTTCAACAACATCGTAGCTAATATGCCCTTACAATTAGCAGAATTACAGGGATAATTGTATTTATGGCAACCATTTTTAATTTGGCGGCCATCTTGGATTTTAGAATATCTTGGCTACTTGAATTTGATCGGATATGCCAGGTACTGTACTAAGGTTTACATTCAGTCAATTTCAAGCACATTGTGGGTTATAGGCCCTATGCTCTTACAATAAACCAAATTATTGTAATAATGGCAGCCATTTTGAATTTGGCGGCCATATTGGATTTACGGTCAAAAATCGTAATGGCCCTTACACACAAGTTAATAAGCAAGTAAAAACCTACCTTTGTGCCAAGTTTCATACTTTTCCCCAAAAGTCCATAATTTGCTTGTATTGGCTCACCATAGTGCAGTGCTAAACTTAGGATGAGGCCGTTAGCTTGTCGCAGGTATTCGGTGGCAATACTAGGTTCTATTAGTTCGAAAAATTACACCATGGTCTCTTAGGTCATTCGGAGGGACCAAAGGGGACTGCTATGTAAGCGTTAAAAGAGCTTACAGTGGCTAGACTGAATGATTTAAAATTGCCCAGGCTGAACTTTTCTGTTGTAGCTGGTGAAAATCCCATCTCAATAGTATGTAGCAAATGTTTTGTTTCCTAGAAATATACCTTTTCAGAGATACAGAGCAAGCCGGGGAATATGTGATGACATCGCCTCGCATCAATAAGTGTTGTACTTGGTTCTGATTTTGACGCGTGTATTCGGAATATTTTATAACTTTGTTAGCTATATTCTACATATCGCATAGACTTTATGCTAGATCTACATTGAAAGTTATTCTAACACTCTAACAGTACCATATATCAAAGACAAGGACAACACGAAATCAAGAAGAATAAAACACGAACTCTGATGTAGTGTACCCACTTTATCAGTACATTCCCTGACCTAGGGGAGACCTGGAGGTATTTCCCGACAAAAGTAACCAATCTCTGTAATCTAGAGATATTCATCATTTAGAAATGCACTTTAGCCACAGGCTGGAAAGGAGAACTGCCACTGTAAAATGCCCGTATATCAAGGAATCTTACACTGTTTCATAATTGCCTATAAAAGTTTCCATCATACAATTAATGTTTTCAAGACGTTTAAGAGAAAACAGACAATTTATTCTGTATGTTGCCTAGTCATCGGGTGGGAAGCTTACTGAATACTGTATTTCATTCAACACTTTGATAGTGGCAATTTGGTGCCAAACGATTGTTCTAGGGAATACACCAATTACAGTCCAATCTACTCCTGCAAATATTCATTTTCTTAACCGTCAAGAAGGTAAAGGTGGCAACCAAAACCATGACAACTGAGTCATCATTTTAATTAGGAAAAGGCAAAAATATTAGCGCTGTAACAAACTTGTTCCTCAGGTACCTACTCGTCACACTTTTCTCATTCGTCACCCATATCGATTTTTGGCTTCCCGAAAGAAACTATACATGAAATTTATCGACTATCAAGGAAAACCAGAGGATTTCGATATACACAAAATGTCCTCCAATGTTCAGCGTAGTCAATACGAACGGGACAGCATGCATACACTGTGGAAATACGTCCAAGAGAGTGGCAGGGACCCTAACCCTATCATACTTGATGCTGAAGACGTCTCCAGGTATCCAGATAAAGTCCTTCCGAAGTACTTCGCTGAACTTGGCATTCCATTCAATGAGAAATATCTCACTTGGGACAGTTCATTAGATCCTATCAAAAAGTGGAAGGGGGCAATGGAGCAAGTGGCCGTTAATTATAAAAATGGTTATTTTGTGAGAGCTTTCAATAGTTCTTGCTTCGAAGGCAGTCCGCATCCAACACCTAAGCGTGAAGATGTTACTTCTGATATACTTAAAATGGCCGACTTTATTCTCCCTGGATATGAAGAGATGTATCAAAAACGAATTAAGCCGGAATAGCAGAAGGACACAACGTGTTGAAGATTCTCGTTTATACACAAGTCCCTCAATGGTTAGGCAGTTGTTTGACCGTTTTTATAATGTTCAGATATTGTTTCGTTTAGAATGAGCTGATGAAAATGTGGTTTTGTTCTAATTTTTGTAATGTCGATGTCCCTGTTAGCTATTCACGCTTTCCTATCCTTTCAATAAGTGTTGTTGTAACAAGGTCCTCTCTGTCTTAAATCGAAAAAAATGAGTAGCACCTGGGCCAGCTTCTTACATAGTGCAATGTTTAAAGATACCAGACAGGACAAATTTAAAGATAATGACAGAACGAAGATTTAAAACGGTACTACATAACGGATTAAAGACTTTCGGTAATTTTTCACTAGTACAGAGACAGTTCTCTGAGCTTTCCTGCTTTTTCTGACAAGAGTTCTTTGAAACCAGTTTCTCGAAGGCCACTGAAGTCTTCCCCGTTTACCCTCTACTGGCTCATCAGTAGAAATTTGAGATTACTTTGTACTAAGCTTTTAATTTTGGGGACACAGACGTACTAGTATCACTTTGAATCGTAGGAATGTGTTCGAACTGAAAGATTTCCATCAATTCGTTTTACTCTAGTGTCAGACCAAGTGAAGTTTCTTCAGAAGAAGAGGTTATTTGGCAATCTCTCCTCATCGTTAGAAAAGGTTAAAGACTGAATGCAGTGTAATCGTCTTAGAATGAATGACGAAAAATCTGAATTTATTTTTTCGTCTTGGTAGCAAGAACTAATTACCAAACTGTATTACTAACGTTCTTACCATTGGTGATGTTCCCGTGCATAGGTCTGACAAAATTAAACTACTTTGTGCGTTTCTGGACGAGTCTCTTAATCTAAAGTATCACATATTTATGAAAGCACGGGCGGCTGCACTTGCTATGTCTAACTTAAAGAAGATCGGTCAATATCTGGACATATCAAGTTGTCTCAAACTCGCTAATACTACGATTTTTTCGCATATGGTTTATTGTAATGGTCTGTTCTTTAATCTCCCAGAGTCTACGTTGCATCCTCTCCAAAGAATTCAGAACTATACTGCTAAATTAATTCTCGGTCCTTCCAAATTTGACAGTGCTCTGAGGCTTTGAAAGAGCAACATATATCCTGCCTATCAAAGCTCGTATTGACTACAAGATTCTTCTTCTTGTGTATAAATGTCTTCACAATTTAGCTCCAGCTTATTTATCCGTCGGTGTTGCTTGAATTAAAATCCTCCTATTATTCTACTAGGTTCTCGGAGGGCTTACTTCTCAAAGTTTCCTTTCGCAAATCCTTTCCAGATCGCTCCTTTAGCGTTGCTGGTTCTAAGCTTTGTAATGCCCTACCGATCGATATTAGACAGTCTTCGACCATTGTTTCTTTTGAAGGTGCTTTAATGGATCGTTTTCTTGACGCTTGTTTTTGTACAGCGCCATTGAGTGTGGTTACACAGGAATGTGCGCTACACTAAGTTTTTCAACCTTAACCTTACTATAATGGGATCCCATTATAGTAAGGTTAAGGTTAAAAACTTAATGAGTTTATTGTGTTAGTTTCCATTATGAAAATATCATTTGTGGTGTTGAAAGCTTGTGTAACATTTTGTCGTATTACAACGTGAACTAAGTGACATTCGAAATAATTATTATTGCATTTGTATGCTGTTACAGTGTATATATATATATATGTTATGTAGTAGTTAAGTACAGACAAGTATACTTTTTATGCAAAGAATACTTTATTCAAGGTCAAATGTTTTAGTTAAACTTCCTCATAGACCTATGACCAAAAAACGCAAATAAAGATCACTACTGAAAATTTCATGATTGTTCAATTTAGTTGACTGTGATCTTATTATACCAACAAATTGTCAGTTTCTTCTATTCCTTCTTTAAGTTACTAACCAGTTTAAAAACAGTTGCAAGGGCTATTTGAACTGATCTGAGTCCATCGTACTTTGAAATGCTGGAGATGTAATATGGAAGAATAAATTATCGTAGTTATCTTTCATTGACCAAACTGCAACAGCGTCACTACTTCTGTTTGTTCATAGCTATTCCAAGGTTACTTGTATCAGCCCCTGAATGAAAAAAAGCCTTAATAATATTTTGCTAGCTGTTGAAACCGATTATACCGTTGTTGACCTTTTCCAATCGTTGACTGTTGACCACGCCGCTGAAAATAATTTTTACGAAGCATTTACTTAAAATTACATCATACCCTGCTTTGAAAGCACTTTTTTACAAGCTTACCTTTTTCTCTGAAAGCACAGCCAAAATCATTTTATTAATTAGGCCTTCCCTTTATCTGCAATAGAAAAAAATTATAAGGTCTTCTTCAGCGCACTTGTCTGTCACAGTAAGTAATTCAGGTGGTTTGTTTACAGCGTATTATGTAAAGTGGACCTGTCTTGTTTCTGTGCAATGAAAGGTGAATAGCACAAATCCCTGAATAGCACAAATCTCTGAACCAGAATGGAGGTCATTTGTACTGAGGACAATGAGGGAATTGACAAACCTATGAACCAAATTGACAAACCAAACCTATGATGGGATCTCTGCCAAGATGTTTGCAGCTGAGGTAATTGTTTTTTATAGAACCATTTATTGTACCATACATTTTTGCTACTGTAATTTTCCAATACGTTTGCATTCGAATAGTTTAATGCCTGCAGCGTTCCGTAAAAGACTACGAATAAAGCCAACAATGGTCAATCTAATTAAACACTAATGAGGCTACTCGTGTGACAGTACTTGGCTTTTGGTTAATTACAGTAGCAATTGACTGAAACAAACCCAGAAACGTTTTGGGAAACGTTGTATTGGTACAACTTTAGCTTTTAAAAAATCCCATATAATGCCCCCGGCCATATGCTAGGAACAGAATGAGGAATCCGGGGTGGGCATTTGACATTTCCATTATACATAAGGTGAAGAACTGGGTTAGAATCTGAAAGCCAACTTCTCCCTGCCAATCACCAAATTTAATCTTTTTGATAGGCAAAGTTGTGCATGGCTGATTAGCCAATTGTTTGCCTGACTTCCTCAATGGAGAAGAAAAGTGCAAGCCACAGCTTCCATTGCATTCAATCACTGTCATTAGGCAAGACACTTGAGCCTACCAACCGGCCAAGCAAACAAATCAATTAGCATGCTCGAGGGAAGCACAGATTGAGCACAAATAAATTCCCCGGAATTTTAAACCAAAAACCGGAGAAGGCTGACAGACTTGTTTGCGATATGCTTAAAATAACTGAAGATTAATTAACAATTTATGATAAGTTCAAGAAAACTGTGGATGCTGGCCTCATTGGGCTAAGGGGTTCTCATTTTAAACTGGGTATACATAATAAAATGTAGTTCTTGTACAAGATGGCCAAAGATGACAAATGAAGTTCTAATTTCCAATACTTCTGGCATCAGAAATTCCATAAAATAACACTCTCTATGTTTCCAAGCTAATTTTGATCTCTACATCCAAGATGGCTGCCACCGCCATCTTGAAAAAACATGGTATGCTGTATATCATGTACCAAAAGGTGCAGAGGTCTCACTCCTATTCTATACATCATGTAGTTACAGTTAATGCAGCAACATTCGTAACCATATTAACCTGGCGCAGGAGTATCCGTGATCTGTGATTCAGCATTTTCCGTTTCCTTTTCCTTTGAAGATAGGCTCAGCTTTCCTTTAGGGCTTGAAAATCTTAGGGGCGAGGAAGATTTCCTCCCCCCCCCCCATCCTCAAGATAAGCCCTGATTGGGATATTACAGTGCACCAATGCAACAACCTGCAACTTAAGCCGAGGTTAGGTTGTTCACAACTCCTTAATATGACTTCATGAATGAAAGAAAGACATATCCGCTCGTAAGCAAATGATTAGCTAGTAGGCGACCAATGTATTGGTGTGACAAGGGTGTCGAAATTGGCACCCACCCGAGCATGTGTGCCAAATTAAGGAAAAACAGGCGCACTCACGAGGCGAACATTATTTTCGCCTACTTGCAAGGAAAAATTACCTCCCCAACTTAAACATATTGACCCCCGTACACCTATAGTGTGAGAAGGTAATATTAAGTAAACATTGCCCCCAACGAACCACTCACGCGTCACTGCACCCCCTGTGTATGACTAGGGAGTGTCAAATACCACTCCCTGGTATGACGTTGCACAAATCCATAGCAACGTTTGGTGCGCAGAATAGTTTGTCACGGAATACATTGTTAGTGTGTAATATTATGCAGCTACTTTTGCTATTCATAATATTAGTTAACTGCACATAGCTAAGTACTTGCAAAACAATAGTAGGCAACCGCACGGACAGACTGATGAAAATTAGGTCACTATACAGATTCCTAAGAGATAGGTAAGATTAAGCCAAATAACTTTGACGTAATACAACAATTACAACGGCCTCATGATTCGGTGTAGAATATTTCACGACCTTGCAGATAACTAAGTCTATTGTTTTATATCCGTAAGCAATTAATATAGAGAGGTTTCTGAAGGGAAAACATGGCCTAAACTAGAATATTGTAAAAGTCCTATTTACGAAAAGTGTCAACACTTTTTTTGAGTTCGAGTTAGAGTTAGATGAGGTTTTACGGCCCAGTTTCTAACCAATTGGTTTAAGTCGAGCCGGCCACGGCCCTTTTTCCAGTTGTGGCTCACTGGCTTGTTTTCCGTACTCCATTGCTTATGCTGAGCACTACCAAGCACCAAGCACAATGGTAGTAGGTTCCATTTTTAAAGTCTTCGGTATGACCCGGCGAGGATTCGAACCCTAGACCTTCCGGCTACAAGTCGGATGCTCTAACCACTTGGCCATGCAGTCGGTCTAAACTTTTTTGAGATAAATACGCAAGAAGTCTTTTGAAGGTTCAGACGAATGAAAAGTGTAGTGAACTGTATGGCATATAGCGGCTTACAAACCACAGGTTAATGCGGAGGCAAATAAGTTGTCCGAAGAAAGCAGATTCAAGCTTTTTATATTTCTGTCTTTTGTGCCAGCGATTTTTTTAGAAATTTCTATTTCCTTGTAATTTCTGTCTTTTCAGGAAACTTTCTTACTGGAGACTTTGTCATCTTTCTATACACGTACATACATTATTTTTTTTTACTAACTGAATGTTTTACATATTTAACAGGTCTTCACCAAAATGTCCAAATCATCTCGACATTTGTGTCCAAATTCCAGTGATATCTGGTGTTAGTGTAGGTCGCCATGAGAGATATGTTACTCGCCAATAAGCGATTTTGCGAGCAGTTTACACGATTTAGAGACCACCCGATGATTGTAAAGATGCTAAGAGAGTCGGATACAGTAGGGTTGCAAGAATGTGAAAGATTGATCAATTGTAATTACGAAGGTACAGGCTTTTATCTGTCTTATATACCAGAAAGTTGCTAATTAACAAATCCCTTGTCTTGTCGTTTTATGTTCGTCATAAACTTGTAAGCCTTTATCTTTAAGGGCAATATAAAAGACGTACCTACATGGTAGGTCTTCCATGAGTAGCCTAGATTAAAGGTTTTCACAGCACTGTAATTTCTTGCACGCCAATCTTAGTTATTGAAAGTACATTCGTATTTTACGATTAAAGGGGGGAATGAGGTCATCACAGCTTGAATATGTATACCCTGGTACCCAAATTCAGAAGAGGTTACTTTCAATCATGTGACAAATATTTTTGTCATAAATATCAGTATAAATATATATATATATATATATAATATAGAAGAAACATAAAAAAGATAATTTTAAGGGAAATAAGAGATTTGTAAGATTTTGCTATTGTTTAGAAATAAATTTGGGGCGACTGCTTATTCCTTTTAAAGTACTGGAGTTTAGTTCGTTAAAAGCATAATAACCAGGGACTAGGTGGAGTCCAACAGCGATTCCCTGCTTGAACAATGTTTTAAACTTTGAGCTGAATTTATACCCTACGTTATCGGGGTATTTGAAAAAAAAAACAGACCACTTAGGAAGATTTGCTTACAGATTATTAAACGCGTAGCTATTCCCCATAAAAATATCATAAATATAATGCTATCCAGTTCAAGAAATACAACATGTATAGCATTTTCCAAGATGGCGACAGCAGCCATCTTGGCTTTCGAGGTCACAATGACTTCAAATCATTGCAAATGTAACTCCGTCTTGTTTCTGATTCCAAGGTTAGCGGAAATTAGCTCATTTGCCTTTTATGGTCTTTTGGTTTATGATATACAGTATACTATGTTTTTTTCAAGATGGCGTTGGCGGCCATCTTGGATGTGGAGATCAGAAATAGCTTTGAAACATAGTATTATTTCATCGAATTTCTGATGCCAAAAGTAGTGGAAATTAGATCTTCATTTGCCATCTACGGCCGTCTGGTTCAAGAACTACATTTTATTATGTTTCCAAGATGGCGTCGGCCTCCATCTCGGATATGAAGGTCAAGATGACCCCAAATATCCGAGTAAACCATTCTGTCATGTTACTGATGCCAGAATTGGTAGGAATGGTGGCTCACTTTGTCATTTTTTGCCATTTGGTTCAAGAAATATAACTTTTTTGTTTTTCAAGATGGCGGCGGCCATTTTGTGCAGGTGCGTGGGAGCTAATTTTCTGTAAATTCGGCCACACTCCCACATCCAGTGAGAAATTTTGGTATCCTAAAATTGGTCACGGGAACTCCCAAAATGAGTCTAGTATTACGTTTGCTAAAATTTAACTTTAAATACTTCAGTAGTACTTATGCTACATTATCATAGTCATTTTAAATTAAAATTAATAATTTCATCTCATTTGGTATCACACAAACTTCATCATCTGCAAAGGAATTTATAACATTACCATATGGTACAACATGTAACGTATTAGGTACTGTCCTGCACTTCAAATAGTTGTGCGAGTACTACCATTCAGACACATGACATGGGAGATTATGCATGCAGCAGATAATTTTGGGAAGATTTGAGATACTACCAGGTAAAACCCATACGTTATTAAAAGGAAGGCTAAAACTCTACATACACTAATTTCATGACAGTTCCAACCTGCCAGAAGGCTGAAATACATCATAAATAAGTGGCTGGATTTTATGTCTAGGAGTGGGGGGGGGGGCAAACCGGGGCAGAATGCCAAAGAGCGCCGAGGGCTCTACAGAATAAAGAAGTGCTCCTGGTTTGGGTCCAGAGGGGCAAAGCCCCTGGAAGCTCTCGCGAACTAACGACATTGTAGGCATTAAAATATTATGGTGTCATTTTTCTTCAAGTCAAGTCAAGTCAAGCCACAAGTCATTCATCGCCAAGTCAAGTCAAGTCACAAGTAATTTATCTTTCGGTCAAGGCAGGTCGAGTCTCTAGTCACTTCATTTTCTTGTAAGTCAAGTCGTGTCACAAGTCAAATTTCGTCAAGTCAAGTCGCAAGTTATTAACAAGTTCCATTTTCAAAATGGATTTTCTACCTCTGTGTGGACAGCTCTTTTTGCATAACTTTTTGCCAAATC
>WURT03001384.1:0-13399 GCA_009936505.3 Holothuria glaberrima
GCGTGCATTTTGGCCAATGATGTGCCTCGAGTTAAGCCACTTACACGGTAAGCGTTTTGTGCTCTGTATGTAATACGGCTATTGTGATATAGGCATTTTCATGTGGTTGCTGAGGCAACATTACCTCCGCGCAATGGCGTGCATGCTAACGCGTGATAATTCGCAATGGTTTCGAACGGGCCGAAGAGACGCTAAGGCCGGCTACGGCGTGTAAGCATGTACATCATTGCCTGAGCGTTTTCACTTTTAGAAACGCGTTCTACGGCCTTGGAATCGACTTGAGTAAGCTGACCTACATCACGTAACCCTCCATGATGGCTTCAAAACATGACTGTGAGATGCTCTTTCCTAACATATAGTTCAGTGAATTGACACACAATGGCGTCATGTGAAGAACCTCTATAGCGTAGTGATTGTGCCGCTAATAGACTCATTCATTGTTTACAAAAACGTCACTGCGTGTCGGTAAAAGAGTTTATAGGGCGCGCTTACACTGTCATCACAATGCAAAGTAGATTCCAATTCATCACTCTTTTTGCGTGCCATCGCACAAGCGTTTACACGCGCAACACCTAACAGACACGCATGTGTTCTTGCGCATGATCTATGCCAACCAATGTCAACCAGTGAACCGTGAACAGCCTAATTGCGTCATAAAAGTCAGATGACCTGTCGTGCCATTTTACGGATTTTTGAACGATTTTCTTCAGATTCCACTTATGCCGAACTGCACCAGTTTAAACCGTGTGAGATGATATTTATACAATACTGTTACCAATCTTGCATCACACAAGTCTTTTTGGACGTGTCATACCCACTCAATGACTCGAAGATTGTTACTAAATCACTTTTTGATATTTCTTGGGAAATAAAGTATCATACACATAACAGTACACATCTAAACACACTGTCAAACATTGCTAATTTAGGTTTTGGTTTTGTTGTGTGCATTTACTCCGACAAGGTATGTTACTAAAGCATGCAGGGAGGTGATATTAGAAAAGCATCTGTGAACGTCTCCGTGTTTTCAAAGAAACGGATCATTCGTCTAAAGTTACCCCTGATGTTCTTAATCTAATATTATGAAAATGATGAACTGCATTATTACTTTAGCAGGGTAACACGCTCCCAGAAATGTCATCCGGAATGGCGTAAACCTCCGGCATGCGGTGCGGAACCAGTACAGTTCATCTGTCAATACAGGGGCGACTGTTATTATGCATTACGACTTAAAAGTTAACTTCGACCTTAAGAAGTTATTCCTTTTGGCACAACTGAAGAGGGTGACATATAGTGTTGGTCGTCGAGCTCTGGAGTTGACACGGTAGCGTAACCAACGTCAAGGTCGGCATACGCTGGTGGAGCTATCGGTGGCACAACGCCCAGTGGTTGATACGTTGCGTTCCCTTGCATTGTTATGTTCCTATCGCTGCTCATAGTCCTA
Source organism: Holothuria glaberrima (assembly GCA_009936505.3). Classification (NCBI taxonomy): domain Eukaryota; kingdom Metazoa; phylum Echinodermata; class Holothuroidea; order Aspidochirotida; family Holothuriidae; genus Holothuria; species Holothuria glaberrima. The sequence continues at coordinate 1,445 of WURT03001384.1, forward strand.
CGTGTAGAATTGTTGTTCTTAAGGTTCATCCTATAATGTTTGTAAAACCATACAGACATGACAACTAATATAATTACTACTATAACGAGAAGAATAATTACAACAACAAAACCAGCGTTCGAACTTCCCCTAGACAAGGCATCAAGACAAACCGAAGAAGGACGCGGAATTGTCTTAGTTGTCGTTAGTCCTAGCGTAGTCTCCAATTTTGCCGTCTGAATTCCGTCATTATTGTCGTCGCTATATTGAGAAACTACAATTTTATAGTTTTCTCTAGTGGTTGAGCAGGCGATAATATGAACTCCATCGGCATCAATTGCAGATCCAGACATTCGCAACATGGACCTACCAAAACCTTGCGTAATATTAACAACTATGTCGCCCTTCAACTCAGCCGTGAGCCAATCATCTATAATGTTTTCGTCGTGGCCAAAAATACTCCACCGGATAAGGGAAGATGGTGGGTTACTTTCGCACACAAACTGAAGGGTCTTGTTTTTACCATCAAATTCCGTCGGAGTCATATGTAATTCCATGTGCTCAAAGATGTTAAGAGAGGGCAGAGAACATATATCATTCCACTTTGTATGAGAACCCTCCTCAATTTCCAAGTAGCCACATGACAGTTGCGAGGGCTGGTTCTTAACGGGGATTTCCGCGGCGTAAAAGTTAAAGGACCCATAATTGTCGACATCTGTTTCCAATCCTCTCCATAAGATATCTTCATCACTTACAGTCTGGTCGTTGACACTGCATACCAAATCCGTCGCTTCATCTTGGAGACCAGACTGACCCAGACTCGAGAAGCAACGTGGCAAATCCTCCAAAGTTAGAACTACTAATTCTATCATGCTTTCTGACTGAAAAGTTAAAAGGGCGCTATTTTTCCGTTTGACACGTCGGGACAAACCACAAACAAAATTTCCAGAAGAAGATGCCTCGCCAACAATATCCAACGTTATAGTTGTTATACTACTTCGGCCTGAAAACACACGTTGTAATAACGTTTCACCTCCTTCTTTTCTAATCCAAAATTCCATCGCATGAAACTGGCGTGTCTTACAAGATATTTCGACAGTCTGCCCAGTAGGAACAACATATCGTCCAACGCCATTTTGTATAGCACCTGTTACTGATAATTCTAACGTGGTTTCTGACAAACATTGATACGTCATTCCCATAACAAAAAGCAACAACAACTCGGTGCTAACTCCACCCATAGTCATTGACCACCGTTAAATCCTCACGTCTAGAGTTCGGAACAAGTACGCTAATCATGCAATAGTTATTTGATGCAGATCGTAATTCATGATCATATTACAAAAGATTTAATTCAAATATTCCTACATGAACTACCAATATCAATGGGCACTTAAATGCAGCACTGTAAAATTTCCAGAAGCTACACTTGCTTCTAATGGCTCTGATAGATACAGGTAACAGGTCACCGTAGAGGACCTGAAGAGGCGTCCTTCCAAACACGTTTGGTTGAAAACTTCACTCACTTCTCAGAACCGAGTGAATCGAGTCATCTCGGTATCAATGTGATCCAGAGAAGAAATAATTGAACTTGACCCGTGGATGCGGCATTAGTTGAAACAATAAGGTGACTGCCCTTTTGTAACCTCTATGGTCTATCCATATAACATAATTTAGCTGTGAGGCTATGGACTAGGCTATAGCTTAGCGAAAACTTTTAGGACAAGGTCCAATATTTACATCCTTTCATAGAGTTATAGAAACAGGAGTAAAGCTGGAAATTATCACAGGCTAAGCGTACCATACGTGAGCTACATGTAATTCTCTTTCAATTTTTTCTTGGACCGTTATCCGATTCAGAAGACAACAGCTCAACCTTTTTCAACAACATGTTAAGTGTTAGTCGATGAAGGTAATTCCTCTGCAAAGTATATTCCAACGAACGTTAGCGCACACTATTATTATGTTGCTCCTTATTGCACCAACGAACCAAGTAGATTCTGCACACCGTATGAACACGGATAAAGCTGTTTAACTTGAACAAACACGGCTTGGGTCTACAAACGACCAACGACAAACAGTGCACTACAGTCAGGGAGGACAGACGATGTTATGCTCCGTCGACACTGTATACTTCTCCTGACAGTACGTTTGAGTTGAGGGAACGAGACTAAAGAAACTTTCCCACCCCACTCAACTATAGTAAGTGCCAAAAATTGTGTCATATGAGTAGACAGTTCATGACATTAAATGATATTGAAAGAGCTGTAAAAATATGGAAAACACCACACCGCAGGCCTGAGGTGACGACCTTTGAACCACAGTGATTCTGTCAACTCAGTGAGCGCAAAATAATCACGGGCCTAGGCATTGTTTATATGAACAGGACGATTTAGGTTTCTTTGAATGAAAGATTGTCAGCTACAACAAGAAAACGATAAGCTCAATATACTATAAAGTCGGATAGTTTGTAAATGCTCTGTGTTTGCAAGGGGCAGCTGGTTTTTGCATCATTCTGACAACAAATATGAAGTACCAAGTCCGTGGCTGCCTCAGTGAATACTCGCCAAAGAACTTTGTTTTTCCATGGAAGTACTACCTCGGAGGTACCTCGGAGGTATAGTACTTCTATGGTTTTTCAAAGGGAGCAAAACACTTTGAAGAAGTCAATTTTTCGGCCTGTCACCATGACAACGTGAAACTTGAGCTTATCACTATTAACCGCGAGGAAAGAGTCCTGAAACTTCATCGATATTTGATCTGTTTGTAATCAGAACAAAATTAGAGAAACTTGTCGAAGGGCTTAATTCGTGAAGGTCATTTCATGGTCAAGTGTGTAACCAATACACTGCTATGATGGCTATACCCCATACAGAGCAATTTAAGGGAAACGCGTATATAACAACTTCAAATTTCCGAAATTAAAAGTGCCAGTTTGGACTAGATATGAACTAGCCTATCTCCCATCTGCATGGGCATTGTGCGTAAAGGCAAAAGTATGGGCTATGCCCCCAATTACTTAGAGCAGGGCCGGGACAAAGTCATCATCAGCGGATCAACGGGCACAGATGGCAAATTCGCCCCCTAGAATTTTTAGGACTATGGTATAAATTACATTTCACCGGTTGCATTAAATGTATGAGATCGATGCGCCAGAAGCGCGTCCAAAAATAGTAAGTTTAAAAGCATTGTAGTAATGTTTATTCATTATACGTAACACTTAACTTTCTACAAACATTCATCTGGACTGATGTGCGCGAAAAGCTCCAACATATAGCATTTCTAGAAATATTTCAGTCCATTTTATACAAGACATTCAGCTGTCTACCATTAACACTGAGAACCACTAAATAGACCATAAAATTGCTTGTTGCTTATTGCTCTATAAAAACCGAAAAACGGTCTGTCGATCATATTTCAGCAGGTTTGATGGTGGAGAGGATGGATTATACGTTGTAGGAGTTATGCATGCAATGCTACTCACGCAGTGCTGCTGGAAGTAACTAAACACTTGGCGAGTATGACGAATGTACGCCGAAAAATAGTACTTTTAATGACATTTTAGTAATGTTTTTAAGCCATTCTACATTGCAAGGTATTCTATTATTTTGAACCTCTTCCTCATTTCGGTTATCCTGATAATTTCTAATTTTAATCAGGGTAGTACAGGCTCAATGATGGTTTCGTCTCCAAATTTTGGTAACGAAGTTTGCTCCTTGCTGGCCCTGCAATTTGCTCACGTTTATTCCGGGCAACTAAGTGCATATCTGTGCCTATGTCAAAGAGATATATACGAAGCTCTATTTTATTACAATATTTTTAATAGCGCATAGAAATTTACATCTAGAGCTGTCGGGTATGCATTCAAAAGTTGGATTTCTGCGACTGAAGACTTTTATTACATTTGCCGGTATACGCTTTTTCAAATTTACTATGATTATGTTACTTAGCATGAGGTGACTCAATGCCATCGTGCGCATGATGGTGTCCAATTGTTGCTAAAACTAGACAATAAGCATTTCGACCAGCACCTTTTTTCTTCTATTTCACTGCAAGTAACGTTGTAAGGCATTTCTCATTGTAACATGTTTCTTTTCCAAACTTTGAAGAGACTTGTTGAAATTTAAATGATGAATGGCTTGACATAACCAGGGAAACAAAAGTTGAGATAATGTTAATCACAACCTTAATCTTCAACAATTTAAGTAATTTAGTGGTCTTGGTGTTTCATGTGCCCCAACATTTAGGCTATTACAATATTTTAATAGTGCATACAAATGTCCATCTAGAGCTGCAGGGCATGCATTCAAAAGTTGGATTTTTCTGCCACCAGTGGCGTATGCAAGATTCCTCTGAAGGGGGTGGGACATGCAGTATGTTGTGTGATCGTCGGCTTGGGGAGGGGTCAAAGGCGTCCCCCCTCTCCTATGGAAATTTTTGAAAATTAAGGTGCCCTTACATGCAATCTGGTGCCACGTATGCTACATTTTTTGAAGTAAAATTTTTGTCAAAAAAGTTACGTATTTTCAGGAACTAAAGAAAAATTGGCATCAGTGAGAGGGGTTAAAGGAGAGGCGGACACCCTTCCTCTTTGAAAATTTTTGAAAATTAAGGTGCCCTTACATGCAGTCTGGTGCCATATATGCTTCATTTTGAAGTAAGATTTGAGTTAAAAAATTTGTGTACTTTGCATCTGTTAGGGATCCAACAACCCGAAGCCTGCCAGAACAGACGTTTTGTCGAAAGGGTGTTGAATGCAAAAGTTAGTTCCCGTGAAGTTTGGGAGGGGTCTAAGGGGAGGGGGAACCCTCCCCTTTAAAATTTTTTGAAGAATTAGGTGTCCTTACATGCAATTTGGTGCCAAATATGCTACATTGTGAAGTAGAATTGTGTTAAAAAGAATTACATATTTTTAGGAACTAAAAAAAAAAAGAAAAATTGGAATCCGTGAGGGGGAGGGCATGGCCCAGTGCCCCCCCCTTCATACGCCACTGTCTACCACTCAAGGCTTTTGTTAAATTCAAGTGCCGGTATAACCTTTTTCAACTTTACTGTGTTTATGCATGAGGTGACTCAATGCCTTGTTACCATTACCAAATAAAAGGTAATGCACGGTGCATGCACGGGGTATTTATTTAGGTGATATATATTTTTTTTCGGAAAGAAAAACATTTACGATACGAGACCTTCCTGAGGAAACCGACCTTTATGTGGTAGAGTGACACTTTAATCACAATGGGTCGATGCTTAAAAAATTAACTTTTTAGCGGTTTTATGTTACACTGGCATAATGTGTCACGGGATGCTGTAAGATCAATGGGGAAAAATGAAAGCATCAACGTGACTTTCAAACAGTAGTTACATTAGCAAGGCTTGTGATACTTGCAGTATACTGTAAGGCGGTATTATAGCCTCAAGTTTAATTTTAACTGTTCCACATCGTGAAAATGTGAGCAAGGATTCTTTTGAAATTTGCATTCATCGTGGTTGAGCTACCCGAATGATTTGGAGAAAGTATCATATCTTTACCTTACAGAGCACAGCCACACCCTAAACCTTCAACAATTTCAGATCACGAGGTATTTATATTGACTACAACCAAAGTTGGGGAGTAACCGGCTGTAGCACGTTACAATTTGTGTAACAGAACCAACTAGTTACAACAGGGGCGTAGCCAGGTTTTTTTTTGTGTGTGTGTGTGGGTGGGGGGGCAAAGTCGACTCATCGTCCCCATTCTTGACCGCCGTCCTGGGGGAGGGGTACAAATTGTGAAATTTTTTTTGCTTGAAGGGCTTAGATGCAAAATGGTGCTATATTTTGTTTCTTTTTATACTAGATCCAGGTGTTCTCCACAAGGGGTTTTAGAGGGGCCATCCGCCCCCCATCAGGAGTGAAAATGGCCGCCCCCCTCAAAAATGGTTACCGTCCTCCAAAAAATCCACCTTCCAATTTCAAGTCCATTGCTTCATAACACATATAAAAGTCATATAGTATGAAGGAAAACTTTCTCACCCCTCCAGAGGTGGCGCCAGGATTTGCCCGACGGGAGGGCCAGACTCCCCGACGGGGACAGGGACCTGAAGCCCCGACAGCCAGGATGCCGTCGAGGGGTTGGTGAGGGGGAATTTGAAGAAAACCTGTGTACTATACCATGCCATTGCGAGGCATATAATCCATAAAATTCATATATGCTACAGGAAAATAGTTCCGCTCTTATTTAATGTTGTTCCTGGAATCTATACTGAGAAGCACGCGAAAACTTTTTGGGTAAGCATACACTAAAAAGAATCTGTACTTATTTAAAGCTTATATACGGTCAATTGGTTTCTTATACTGGAAAAGGCAAGTCAACGAACTATGCCGAAGAAACTGGAGCGTAAAAGCCTTCTATTAAAGAAACTTCTCTCTTTGAGGGCAAAATAGATAGGCCACAACATCCGGGCGACTGATCGCTATGAAAAAAGGCTGCCTGACAGGTCACCCAAAATTTCCTTACCAACAGGGCGGATGATCCTTCTCCCACAGGAGACCACCCTTGTGCACAGGTACCCAGTTTTCTCAGAAAAAATGCAGAGGTATACTTTGAGAATAACGGTTGCAAGTGAAGAACTTTAAACGAATTTTTAACTTGAGTTCTTTATCAATCCCTGTTGAGAACAAAAGCTATTTTAGTTTCCTTTCTAAAAACATTCAAGAAGGGGTAATTAAGTTTCCTTACATCTGATTTTAAATTCTAATCAAAATAAGATTCCATACTTTCTAATACTGTACGAGGGAACAGGGATGTCATCATACCTTGTCAAGCCAGCATGGACTTTTTGCTCTTATCGTCCGGTTCGTATTGAAATTTTTTGTGAATCCTTGTAATGCATTTATACCAAAATGTGACAAGCAAGAAAGCAATAAATGAAATGAAATTCACCTGCTTCAATTTCTGTTTTATTTGATCCCATGTTAAACCATGAGCTTAAAAGAATGTATAGAACCAGTTATGTGCATTAAGTATGAAGTTGCAAATCTTTGTCCTTACTAGCCATGTAATGTTAAAGCATGAAATTAAACCATATATCAACACGAAAACTACTCTTCCCAGGTTGGTGAACTATTAATTTTTCTCAAGTCATACAACTTTATCCCACTGTTAGAAACTCCATCTAAAAAAATTATCACAGAAGGAACCTAACAAAAAATTTGATGGATGTGATAAAAAAGGCAAAGAAGAAAAAACCATGAGGTAATCAGGTTAAGTAAAATAAAATCACTAGTTTCCCTTCTTAAGGGTTAGTTAGTTAGTTAGTTAGTTAGTTACATGAGGTTTAACGGCCCAGTTCCCAACCAATTGGGATACAACATAATAATACAATTGAGCAACTTAGGAGTGCATGTACAGTCGTTTTGATTTAAAACCATAAAAAGGTTTCACATTTTTCGGCTGCGCAGTAATCTTCAAAGCATTTTTGGAAAATGGTCTTTGTTTTAGGATTACTGGGCTTTGAAAGAAGATCGTCATTTAGAAGAAAAGTCAACAGTGGCCAAACAAAAAGAACAAAGAGACCTGCCAATCAAAGTTTGGTACCTGATTTCATTATTTTCAATTACATTTTGTTTGATAGATTTCTTACATGTTTCTCCATCTGTCACAGCTCTCTGCCTGTACAGACCAGAGCAATCTATACCTCTCCCATTTGAACACACTTTTGTTTATTACAGAAAAATTCAAATCAACGATAAAGCTTGGAAATGGAAAGAGTCCCATTTGAAGTTGGAATTCATCAGCTTTTCAGCATCAAATATTGTTTGCCTTCAATACCAAACTTCAAGCATTGCACCCTTTCGATGAAGCTAAGAAACTTGAAACTGGAGTTAAGTTAGGAACAGACTTCATGATTTTTTCTTATTTTGAACTGATATATATCTTTTTGTCTATTGAAGAGGCTACGTCCAAATTACGGGTCAATCTGTCCATAGGGGCAATAAATCATCAAAATTGGTTCAAAATTTGAAGTCTCGTTCAGTACTTCTTCCTGCTCTAAAAAGTTTTTTTTTTTTTTTTAACATGGCAGTCATTCATATATTCTTAGTACAAAAATAAACTGTCATGGTTCCCTTATCATAATTATGGAGTATCAAAATTTCAAAAGGATAAACGTGGACAAAAAGAATCTGCAGTCAGTAGGACAACAAAAACTCATTATCTAACAATAGGGAAATTTGCTCTTTAAAAAATAACCTTAAACTTTAACATAATGATAATTTCACAAAAACCCATAAATATACCCCTTGTTGCACAGTTGTAAGACATTGCTGGCTTCAGTCACACTTTACAAGCTCTTTCCTATGTAGAATTGTCCTTCAAGAGTCTTCAAATACTGTCCACATACAAGTACAGTAATTGATTCCATAGCCTACACATTAGCTATATATGATATATCTTTATTTACAATATCTTTTTACCAGACCATTGTATCCCATTTTTCTTACTTTTTCAGTATAATAATTCTGTGATTATTGTCTTATATTTTTCTAAGGGAAAGGGGCATGTTTCCCCCATGCCCCCACCCATAGTAACCTACAGTTTGCTGTTAAACACAAGTGATGCATATTTAAGCTTGACTTTGGTGTGCTTGCAAACACATCAAAGTGAAAGTACTAAAATGAAAGTAATACTCCTATAGTTTCCATTTTATCACTCAAAACAAAAACATGATGCTGCTGAAATTGTTTTTCACGAAAACACTATTAAAAATGAATCATAGCATTCTATGGACATTCATGCCTCCTGTGACTATTTAATCATGTGATAAATCAGCTTCATGAGTGGCACATAATAGCCTTTCTGCTACAGAAATATCTTATGTCACAAATATGAAACAGTTGGAGTTTATCAAGAAAAGTTTCAAGTAAAATGACATAAGTAACCAAGTTCCCTTTGCAAAACAAAATGGTGTCATACATTAGAAACACAAGTCACATAACAGTACATGTATGTAATTGGCCATAAACAAATGTATAATGAATACAAAATTTACAATTGAGGTAGAAAAAGGGTGGACAACATATTCTCATACTGAACAGAAATAGTGTGATCCTCCCTAAATACTAGCAGTGATGCTGTCAAGCATACAGCAACCTCTTTGGTTTACTGTTTTACTCCCAGATCCCACAAGATCTAAGGGCTAGAACAAATACTTTCTACAATGAAATTATTCACAATACAGTCAAGATTAGAGAAAGAGTTAGTGTGTCCTGTAACACACATGGTGTCTATCACAGAGAAGTAGCTAACTAATGCATTTGCATATAACAGTGCCCTGATTGCTCACAAACCTAGTTCTAGCTTGTCCATATGGTCATGTGATTGCTTTGTTGCAAGACTTGCTCACAAGAGGACTGGGAAACTAGTGTTATCCTTTAAGGAAAATACTGAATTTAAAATGCCCCAAAATGACTTACAAAGAAAATACCTTTAATAATTATTAAACTGTTCAATCTCATGATTTAACTCTGGCAATAGCTTTATCTCCTCAAAATATTATGCATTACAAGAGTTATGGATGTTGCATCATTTGAACTTCTGAAAGGACATCAAATGTCCCCCCTCCCCTAATATTTCAAGGTATGCAGAAAAAATAAATGTTGTTACACACATTTTTGGTATTAATAACTGTGATTTTAGCCTATTAATGGCAGCTAAGGAGAATTTTAGACCAGAAATACAGTATCTGATCTGTGTCCTTTAGAATGCACCACATTGCTTGGCTTCCAGGGGCTTCACCCCTCGACCCAAACAGGAGATCTGTGGTGGTCCCCTGTACCCCTGGCTGGAGGTGCAAAGTGTTCATTCAAGCAGGTGTCCCTCCCCCCTAAATTTAAACAGATCGCCACCCCTGATTTTTGTGCAACATATAACTGAATTTCTTCCTGTGAGAGCCTTATTTCTTGAAAAGAAAGCTACCAAACGTACTACCTTACTTTGCATTATCTTTGATTCTGTAACTGTTAATATTGGTTCAAAAAGTATGAAAATTTCCTGTAAAACAAATGCAATATTTCCCTTTAAGCTTGATTAATACCTACTTCGCACACAACTTCATTTTCATTCATATGTATTATTGGTGTCAGTTTTATACCAGGATTAATGATCACACCGTAATCTAGTTCGAGAAGGACCCTGTACCTTCTGTAGATCTAGCTATCATAAAATGCTAACCTTATCATGACTGAACTTGTCTGTTCCCATCTTTTATTTCTTTGAGTTTGTTGATATAATTTGTGCAAGAGACACCACATGCTATTTAAGACTTTAAGAAAATCAAAATAAGTTACATCAAATACAGTATATTGAATTGAGAAGAAAATTTGATATAATGGTAGTACTGCTCAGCTACAAAAAAATCTAAACATAGAAAAATATAATAGTTAGTTGAAAGATTATCCTGAAACCTGTCATTTGTCACATTTTCAACAAAGGCTGTCTAATTTGTAGACTGAAACAAACTAGCTGTTGATTATCACACATTGGCTATATGCAATCTTTCTTTTTCATTCTTGTTTTAAATGGTATTCTCCACAAAACGAAGACCAAAACATATGGCAGAAACTTTAAGTTTGTACCTGGAGATTTTCAAAATCTGGTCAGGAACAAGCCTGTCAATTTATGCAACAGTTTTTTCATTCTAGTAAGTACTAGGCTGGGTAGGTAGTTAGGTAGGTTTCCCTTCTCTTAATCAGACTTGCCATTACCTACTGGGAGTCAGGTCAGAACTCCTTTTTCTGTTCAGTCATGACTCCTGGGAATTTTCAGTACAGCTTGAGTATGCACAAAACTCCTGTTGAAGAGTTAAATTTTCCTTTTTTTGCAAGATTCACTTAACTATTGCAACCAAACTGACTCTTTTTGTCTTTGTTTTCAGTATGTAGGCCTACTAGTGTATTGATAATGATTGGTAAACTAGCATACTAAACACTCAAGCTGCTGTATTTGTACCTATGCAATTTCTGATGTTAATGATGGAGTCATGACTCAATTTGGAATTGCGGCTTCTATGGCCACATGAGCCTGACTCCAGAAAGTTTGGAGTCAGGCATGACTACTACACATCCCCAGTAGACTGGATTCTACTTCTTCATGATTAACTCATCACATGTTCAGCCCAACTCTCAGACTTCGAACAAGTTTCGAAACACTATAAGTACTAGTACATTCCATAAAGTAGATTGCTCCTCTATGCCATCGTTATGTAATGATTTTCATCAAAATGTTGAAAGCATCCATGATTCAATGAAATGTCTGTTTTGTGCATATGCTCTTGTTGGGAATACTGCAACAGAACTCCTCTCACACTGGTTTGGTCTTTAAAGAGGTGGTTCTTTACATGGCTTATAGCCTTGGACCCTACCCCATTGATCCAATTGCTAAACAGGACCAGTTCACTCATCACTGGTTTTCTCAGAATCATTATTTTTACCCTTCTCTACTACAGTTTCTCCATCATCCTTTTCTTTAAGGGACACCTCTTCTTTTACAGACTCACACCTTCTCTCCTCTCTGCAGTTCTCTTCCCCTTCCTCTAGTTCTATACTAGCACCTTCATCACTTGGTAATTTCCCTTTCCCTAATTTTTCACTATTTTCCTCTCCTTCCACCATTTCATTATATGTCTGCCTTGCTATTGCTTTCAATTTATTAGATTCTTGATTTCCTGTCTCTGCTACCATTCCTGATAAAAACCCATCACTATTCTGAAGTAAAATGTGAGGTTTGTCAAATTCTACCACTTGACCTTCTTCAAGCACCTGTGAAGAAATCAGGAAAGTTTGAATATAAAACATTACCTGAATATGCAAATATATATGATGTAAAAAAAGATAAATTTGTATTTAATATTCTTTGTGTGTTCATACAAACCATAGTTGAAATGCTTTTATTTCAAAATTATTAAATTTTCAAGGCCTTGTTTCAAAGCAAGTTTCAAC
>WURT03001395.1:0-17020 GCA_009936505.3 Holothuria glaberrima
CAACAGTGGGGCAGGCAGTAGATTTCCTATAGTGTGCTCTTTAGTTCAACATCCTTTTATAGATATCGAACTCTTCTCCCAATATCACATTTACATGATATTTTGATTGCGACTGGTTTAATAATTGACCCTAAAATAATGTAAACAAAAATGTTGAAGGTTTATGTAATTTGAGGTATTGTAGTACAACGTAAATTTGTTTTCAAAGAATAGAATTTTGAAACGAAGAAATGACTACATACCAAACTCTTAACAGTTTTATGGTACTATTACTCTCTTCAAATTTTGCCAACAATTTCTGTAAGGTAATTGATATTACGTACCTTTAAATAAGTCTTTGTAATATTTTTCACTGGGACAAACTGCTTTCTATTATGTAGCAGTTAGTCACAATGCGTTGGACATTATTATTTGCCATGTGGTATTACGTTAACATGGACGACACGTTCCACTGCTAGACATATTTTAACGAGCTGTCGTTGTTTGTAGTCAATTAGAATTCATCAATGACACCGTGAACATATCAAAGGGCTAATTTTGTTGAAGGAAGTGGGATCTGCTTAGTTGGATGAGGTTGATTTCATGCACTGTCACTGGAGATACTCCAAAAATTGTTCTAATTGCGAATGGGCTATAGGAGACTGTGTTGATGGTGAAGATGCTTTAGTAATCTGTAAATGAAATATATTATTGTAGTAGAGTCTTTATTAAGGTCGGGGGCCTATAACCTTTGACTTCTACCAAAACAATAGATCCCATTTGCTGACTACAACGAATTAACATGCCAGGTATAAAAAATATCCACGCTTCCTGCCTTGAGGTATCCAATTTACAAGGATTCTGGATTATGAAAACCTTGGAAATTACTTATGAACACAATATCTCAAGAGAAGAATGATAGACGCCTTTCATATTTGGCATACGGATTTATCAAATTAAGAGAAAGAGCCCTATTGTTTTTGATGGAGGTAATCGGTCATGTGAGGTCACTAGAGAACAGTAAACGCAATATTTCAAGATAGGAATGGCGGATACTTTTCTTATATGGTATGTTAATTTTATCATATTGAGATAAAGAAGACTATAGTTTGTGGTGCAGGAGAGAGGTCATGTGAGGTCACCGGAGGTCAAAACCTGCTACATTACATGAAACTCAAAGGTGTTTGAACTATATATTTTTGTAGGGTGATAGATATATTTTAAACCTTTTCTATAATAAACGACGAAAGAAAAGCTAGCGATCCTTTTCTGTGATTCGATTTTAAAGGTAGATAACTTAAAACTAGAGGTTGGATCTACTTCACAGATTATCTATCAAAACTAATATTCGCAAGCCTTTAACATGAGTGCAGAGAAGAAGGTAAGAAGGTGTTGTAAATCTATTACCGACATTCTTTGAAACGAAGTTGATGAAAATCAGTTTTTCCCATATCTATGAAAAAGTTTCTTCATTCATATTGCGCGGTTTAGAAAAGTCACTTTGCCAGTATGTTAAGGATTGTACTACATCTAGGGCAGTCGATATAAAACAACGTTCTTACAAGTTAGTTAGGCTCATACAAATCCTCACATATACTGAGTATTCAAAGTCATCAGTTTTCATATATCAAAGTAAACTTTCAGACCTTAGCTGTTATTCTAATGACATTGCGACCTGGGAAATACCATCATCAAATACAATTTAATTTTTACGTGTAAATATGCAATAAAAAAATTCAGATAAAGTTGATACACTTTTGATTCACCTGGTACCATACATTTAAAATTTAGATCTCTAGTTTGGAAACGTCTTTCAGTAACGTTACCTTTTAACTGAAGAGTTCTTGAAAATGATTCCGCAAACTGATCATTGACGTAATACTTTACAATTCCAAACAATCTGACACCTGTTAAAGTAGACAACTACTCCTTCCTTCAACCAGCTTACTTCCGTACTGACGATAATACATTTCAACATTTATTTGTTAAACCAGTGTAGACCAAACTTTTCCAGTTCCGTACTTGATGTTAAATAAACACTGTGACACTTTTTGAACGAGCAAATGGGGAAATTCCACGTGAAATACGCTAAGGTTTGCATATAGACATAATAACCTAATACAACTCAGGTTCTGAATTTGTATAAAAATGAGTCGCAGACAAAGTAAAGAGTGATTTAATTAGCAAATCTGTAGCATGACTTACGTGTATTATAAATAAAATTTGACGGTTATTTTTAGTCCAAATCTATTAAGGATAGTTCTGTTCCAGGAACAGTACTGATGAAGTACTCTGTCTGTTTGAAATAAGTGAAGGCCTTCTATTGATTGAAGGAATCATTATTTGAACTAAACTGTCCACTTCATTAACGTAAAGCCAAGGTATTAATCATTTAATGCTCGTGTATTATTTTGCGGTTTCTGTATACGTGAACAATCCTTTGCCTGAACGCCAGCACCTTGTTATAGCATACGTGTGATTTTTGTGCTTCGGTGATTCTGATTTTGTGTGGAAAACATGTGACATAGGAAATTTCAAACTCTGACAATTATTTCATCATTTTGTGGAGCTGTAGGAAATGTGTTATGGAAGACGTCAAACGGCTGAAACATTGTCACCGTTATTAAATTACATTTGCCTTTCTTTAAGTCTTGTTATTAAAGTTTCTTTTTAACCATACGACATTTTTTTCTCTTTCCAAACATGAAAAATCTTTTACAAATCTTAGTCTAATTTGCTTGTTAATGTTATTAGTCGAAAAATGTTGGATACAGATATAGATATTTAAAGGGCAAGACAATTCAGACAACATTGATTCTTTGAGTAACGTAACTATTGATTTACTTTTTTTTCACGATTGATGATTTACACACAAAGTGGTAAAATGATTTGTGATAAATTCTTACAGTGCCCTCTAAACCATACTGATTTTATTTAAAATATTTTGTCTTCTGCAACGACTGGTCTTTTTCCAGTACTATGCCACTTGTCGTCTTGGTTGTGTGTGCATTACCTTTGCACCGACGAATTATGCAAAAAAAGCCAACATCAAAGTCGGTTTTGTAATAGAAATTCAAAATAAATATTGTTCACTGAACGTTCATTCTAAAAAATACTAAAAAGGCAAACATTTTGCAAAACCTACGGACTAAAGATATAGGCAGCTTTCTTGTAAATCCTAGATATGATCGTCTTAGTAAAATCTATGCTAAAGTGAGGCAGTAAAACCAACGGAATATGCTTAAGTATAGTTAACACCGTGAGAGATCTCTCACAATAACGTATACTTAGAAATAAGCAATTATTAAAGAGAAAAAGGAATCAAGTTTTAAATATCAAAAAGTGCTAACATCTCTTTTTGCCAGATGGAAAAATTAATATTTTGAATGCATAAGTGTAAGACTTTATGTGTAATGATTTAAACACCCGAAACTCCTCATTATTTTAATGATGAAACCTCTCCAGTTACAAGTGTTTTCCTTTTTGTACGCTTCTGATGCAAAACTGGATTCAAAGAGAAACATCTCACTAAACTTGATTACATAGCCTACTTATTTACTACTGTAACCATTATTTTGACACTTCGTTTATCACTGAAAGCATCGATTATTTCCCTAATGTAAATGGTATAATTGCTACAACACATAATTAAATAATTGTAGTTTACTCAGTACTTGCTGTAAACACAGAACTTGATTTAAGTGCACACATTTTTATTTCTTCGGCACAAAACTAGAACCTAACAAGCATACGGAAGATCAAAACGAGCAACGTTTTCTGGTAGCTTCATAGGAATAAATTATTGGAGGGATTGAACTAAAAATCTCACGACATTAGATTTCGCCTGGAATAAAAACAAAAAGTTTGAAGCTGATATAATTGCCTGGTGTATAGTGCATAAACGCTCTTATTTTTAAGCCAGTCGTTCTGTTTGTTTGTTGATTATTGTTCCTTCCCTTACAGCTCTTCAAAGTCTAGTTGGTATTCTCCCAATACCTTCTGTATCATTAGTTCTTAAGGAGGTTGTGTTGCTATTTTGTCTCTAGTTTTTCATTCTTCATGACGGACTTTCCAAATTTCTTTGATGCAGAAACTTATTTGAAATTAACCTTTTCGCCCCCGGTGTAGTTTATCACCAGAATAATTTTCAAGGTGCATCGATTTCACGATTGCATCTCAATTGATATGCAGTAAAATCTTGAAAATAATCCTTTTCTTGCCTTCGCACTCTTCAAACTAATTTTTTCCTTACAGCTAGTTTGAAAAGTTCAGTTGTGTAATTATGACGGAGGGTGACATTTCGCAAATCTATCCTCCAATCACTTTATTTGAAACAACTAAACTTGTTAGCCTAAGTAGAATCCCTTTGAAGGTCGAAGCGATGAGTTGCTAATTTCACTAGTAACTCCCTTTTCAGAGCATATTCGAAACTTTTCAGCACCAGTCACTCATTCCGTTCTATAAAGTAAACCTTTTGTTAGTTGTATACCCCTGTCCTAAAGCTAAGTTGTTACTGTCGCAAGTCAAAGTTTCAAGCCAATTAAGATGTTATGTTTTTCGCGCAAATAATAGAATAATAATACGCAATACTTGACTTAGGCCAATCATTTAGTAACTAAATCTCAACTTAAGTTCTGTGCCTTACTGGTATTGTTTGTCGTTATGAATTTGTTATGTTATGAATTTGTGTTGTTATGAATTTGTTTTGTTATGAATATGTTCTGTATAAATAACAACGACGTCTTGAAGTTTCAAAAACGGCTACACTTTTGGGGTAAAAGCAATTGGATGTCTTCTGTGTTTAAACTAGATCATGGATGATGATGTTATTTCAGCATTATGCGTTAACGTCAGATGTCCATACTGCCTTTCAGAAAGAGCGCAAACTCTTTTATTTAATTTTACCGTTTATTTAATTGTACGCGAGAAAACAAAGTATCAGCTATTGGCAAAAATGGTAACATGTCAAAAGAATGACGCATATTTCATCAACTGAAGCCGAAGGGCGATGTCAAATAGAACTACTCACCAAATAACAACGCCCCCATCAGATAACGTGAAACTATCATCAAAGCAATTCGTTTACACATGCATAAGGAATTAATGTCCAATATGTAATTCAAAAGCTTTTCATTTGCATCGATGACTGTGCTAAATCATTCTGATGATGGAATAACGTGGACACTTGCTTTCCAGAACAAGAACCTACAATTTTCCGTTCCATGAGCTTCAAGGAAACTGTCAATTTCTTTCGATTCAGACAGAAAGGCGATAACCCTAGGATATCTTCTCTTTTTACATCAATTCTTGGTGTTGTTCTTTGTTTTGGCAGAAACTTTTGTAAACCACACAACCAATTTTAAACTCTGCAGAAAGATGCAAGTGGGCAGTCAAACAAAAAAAAATTAAAAAAAAATAAACAAATAAAATCCCTTAAACAAAGAACCAGAACACCCTCTCTATGATTCGTTGGTGAAAGAAAATATTTTAGTGCATACTAAGTTCTTTTATTCTGATCGACGAGCGGTGCCCGGCGTTATTAGGTGATGCCGGGCGTAGGTGGAAGGAAGACCTAAACTGTACTTTTAATAGTACATGAGTGTTATAATGCGATTGGAAATTTGACCTCTGTTTACCAAAAACGCAGGATCCTTAAACTTTTGAAGAACTTCCCAAAATATCATCTTCGCGAGTTTCTCACAATTTGACATTCAGTGACCTCGAATGACTTTTCAAGTCCACCAAAACAAAAAGGATCTTGAATAAAAAGTAGAATATCTGCTGCCTTATTGTTAGATTCCTCAAGATTGCCCGTCTTGAAACACCGTGTATTTGAGTTCTCACAATTCAACTTCTGGTTACCTCAAATGATATTTGACCCTCATTAAAAACGAGAGACAACCCCCAATAAAATATGTATCATTCACATGCTAACTGTAAAATCCATCAAAGTTAAAGAACACGAGAACACGTGTCTACGACTTTTGCACCATTTGACCTGCGGTGACCTTATATGACTTCTGAATTGCATCAAAAACAACAGTGTTCTTATAATCAATATATGGCATCCACATGTTAAATTTGAGATCCCTCAGGGTTACCCTTTTGAGACATTGTGTCTGCATTTAGTTTACAAAGGTTTCGTAGTTTTCCCCTGGTGACCTCAGACGGAACATTGAGCTCCACCAAAAACTGTAAGACCTACCTCTTAATATGAAATCTTCACACCAGTTTGAAAACTACGGCCCATTATTGTTATCATGAATTCTGTGAAAGGTCATTATTGTTATCATGTCTTGAGAATTACTGTTTGCGAGCTACGTGCACCCACACATACTTACATACACTCGTCTGCGTGGTTGCATTGATTTCTTACCCCTTCGACAAGAAATAACCAGAACATTCGTTCTATGATTCCTTGTTGAAAAAGTACATGTTAAGTTCTTTCATTCTTGGTGGTGCTGGACGGTGCCTGACATGCAAGGCGGTACATGGGGTAACCTAGTGCTGCTGAGTGTCGGCAGAATAAAAGACCTTCAAATGTTCTATAACCTGTACATGAGATATATGCTTTACTATATACTTACATCAAATGACCTTGTAACTCTACAAAACACAGTTGGATCCTTTAAGTTAACTTAATGTAAAGCATCGACTTGCAAAGTATGAAAGCCCTCAAAATTATTCTTCTTCTAGTCATGTTTATGGGTTTTGTAATATGACCTTTACTGATCCCACGTGACCTTGGACTTCCACTAAAAGTATTATATTTCTGGAATTCAATATGGAATTTTTACATGCTTGATGAGAGAATCCATTAAGTTTCACTTTTTAGAAAATCATGTTTACTACGTTAAAAAAATTGTTTTCCGATGATTTTAAATGGCCTTTTACCCACACCAGAAGGGACAGGATCTATAGGGCATTTGCATGCCATGTATGAAAGTTATCCTTGAAAGATTGTGTTAATGAGTTCTTTTACAATTAAACTTCCGGTGATGTCAAATGACCTTTGACGGTCACAAAAAACAAGATGCTTCTCGAACTTAATGTGGAACATTCAAATGCTGACAATGAAATCCATCCAGGATAATGTTCATGAGATATCGTGTTTACGAGATTTTCACCGTTTAACCTCCAGTGACCTTATATGGACTCTGATCATTCATCGCAAAAAGTAATATCCCTTCTTCCCAATATGGGCATCCACATGCTTAGTAAGAGCCCTCAATGTTATTTTTTATGTACAATGTTTATAAGCAGTTTAAAAAAATTTCCATAGTGTCATCCGTGGTGATCTCAGATGGACTTTGATCCCCCACCAAAAGCAATTCAGTTCCTTTTCAATTGATACGGCTGTTTAGAAATTAAGTATTAAAAATAGCTAGTTTTCCTACCCTGAAGTATTTCCTTTACGAGGTTTTTAGTTTTTAACCTCTTGTGATTTCAAATAACTTTTGACTTCAAAAAACAAAACAAAAACAAAAAAAAAAAAAAAAAACATTATGAACCTTTTCTTTAATATGACAAATTCTCATACCAAGTATGAAAGTACCCATCATTGCTGTCGTGAGATATCGTGTTTACAAACACTTTACTAGGTTTTCGAAGTTTAACCCCTCTTGACCTCACATGAACATTGCGGTAAACCAACAATAGTACAGCTTTTTCTTAACATGACAAATGTACATAACAACTTTTGATTGAAATAATCCCTTGTTCCTACCCTGAAATATCTCGTGTATAACGTTTTCAGCTTTTGACTTCCTGTGACTTCAAATGATCTTTAACCTCCACCAAAACAATAGGAGCCTTTCTATATACCAAGTTTAACAAGTACCTATTATTTCCATCTTGAAATAAACTAACACCTACACTCACATACATGCCGTGCAAACACTGGAGACCACGCTTAGCTTTGTGAGCAAACGCCCGTCTCCGGACTCAGACTTAGTTTCGGACTCGACATGTTTGTTAACTGAACACGTTTTTGATCCAGAATTTGAGTTGCAAAATCAACTTTACATAACTATTTCTTAAGACCTCATCGTTATTGATGTATGGTTTAATAAACAAATGATCTCACACAGTCGGATCAGTTACAAGGTGGTTTAGGACAGAAATTTACTTATTAAAATGACATTTTTAGTCAACTGCATTTAAAACATTCATTGTACAAACCTTTCGTATGATGTACTACATTGTCAAATGAGCGAACTAGGAACCAGCCCGGAATGATGTCTACTAGAATCAGTACTGGCTCGGATTTGGGTTGAGTGGACTCGGATACAACCCTGCATGTGAGCCTTGTGATAAGTATGATATATGAGTATAGTTAGCCTTAGGAGTGGACCTGCTATAATTTTTTAGAGTAATACGATGCTTCATTCACCCCGTATCCATGAAAGGTTCTGAAGGAGGAGAGATAGCTTTAAGTAAGGCCTGGAGGGGGAGAGATATTGTGAAAATCATTTTGTAGGGAATTTTTTTTCTAGGGAGCTGCACCCTGCACCCTGCCTCGGCTACTGGCCTGGCTACATTGGCGATAAAGAATCTCAAACAATACCCATGACACCAAATATTATGCACATCATATGCAGAAAGCTCAGTAGTGTATTGTCTTTAAATGTTATTTCACTTAATACTACTTTTGAACAGATCAGTTTGTTTTAGGTTTCCTTAGATTTCATTAAATATTTTATGTGGAAGACATTCCGAAGCTTAGCCCATAAAGTAATATCATAATTGCTCACTTGCAATCGATTACTCTACTTAACTGCACAGGTGAACAATTAAAGTTTTTTTTTCTTTCATTACTCAAAGTAATCTCATTCTGGTTGAACAAATCACAACACTCACGCTCCATCAATAAAACTAAAAAACGTTTGTCAATGAAAATGCTCGGTTTACTTTACTTTAGGTTCTTTCGTTTTCCATTGGGTGGTGACAACTTCCAGCACGTGTGACCAATCAAAATCGGCTTGTATTACAGAAAATTTTCACAATGTAACGAAACACTGCTGAGATTACTATCATTCCGTCCTTCAAGTGAAAGATTCGTTGCATGTGCGAAGAAGTACTTGTAATCTGAAGTTTGAGAGCATTCAAGTGCTTTTGACACATCGAGCTGTCTTCAACTTTGGTAAATAAATTTATACATTTATATTAGCTTCTTTCATAGGGGTTTATCTACGATTTTACATAAATTCAATTCTTATCTTTTTACTTGTAATTTTTCGTATACCTACAACACGAAAACAGTACTACAGATGTTGCAAGAGGCACACAAGAAATGATTCTCAATGGGGTGAATTTCAAGACTTTGTTATGTTGAAAGTGCCTGCGTACATTAAAAGTGATATTTACAATAAGTGCAGAATCAATGGAACGACAATGTACAAAAATGTAAATAAATAAAGTATGGTTATAATTTGTTAAATCATTTTACACCATTTCAGGTAGGTAAAAACTCCTGATACCTTCAGTTTGGGACTAATGCAACACCGATTAATTTGTAAGGACACTACATGCGTTTACGAATAAAATATCGACATCGACCGATATTTTATTTCGTAGCCCAAACAGAAATATGAGTGTTAACAGTTATCATGGTAAGGTGTGGTTGTTCGTTGAGAAATCTTCCTTGTTTTGGCAGTTGATTTCTTTCACATTTCCACACTTCTGCACATTTTAGTTACACTTTACTTTGGGAATTGTTTTTCAATTGTTTTTAAATTCATTTAGTGCCTTTATGATAAATGATGGAAGGTCTCGCCTTACTTTTTCGCTTTCTGTCTTAAATCCATGTTTTAGGAAATTTGCAGGTAAATTAATCAGTTGATTAAAGTAAAATCCATCGTGCCTATTATCTCGTAACTTTTGCACATACTATTACGTATGTAAACTTGACGTGCTCTTATACGTATCAATTACAAATGTAGAATTTTGCAGTTTTAAAATTACATTCATGCCTACTTATGCTGGGGAAATTGTTTAGGATCTTCCATTCTTTTAGTATCTGATAGAGAATAATTTGATAACATTTAAATAATATTTTTAACTCTTAATACGTGTAACCATTTCTAAGTACTGAACGATATTGTACCAAAACTAGAATCCTCGGTTATTCAACTTTGAAGAAGAGAAGACCTCTAATGTGATTTATGCGCGGATACTCGACTATAATAGCCTTGTATTTTTTATTTTTTATTTGTTTTTTAAAACAATCAAACCTTCATACTTTCCAAAAAGCATTTAACTATATGTATGTTTCTGTCAGGGTTTCCAATGGGTTTTTTTCTTCGAATTTCAAATCTTAGTCCAAAAAACCTCAAGAATTTTCACAGTCAAACGTAAACCATCAAACTACAAGTTATATGTTTTATTTCCAAACTTCAAACCAATAATAGAACAAAATAGTCATGTCGGCGTAACCTGAAGGCCTTTGAAAATTTATTTTCTTATGTAAATGTTATATTACAACAATAAGGAATTTTGTTTTGTGGCGGAACATATTTGAAGGACGAAATTTCGCTGGTTCTGGTAGCTTCAAATGTTTCTTGGATACAGTCTTTTAGCTGTTTAGCGTCTATACATTCAAGGAACTTTCAACCAAGGAGCCCTGCCTGGAAATCCTTTACTAATGTATCCAAATTTCCTCAAATAACAGTACTTGTTATTTAACCATGTTACCATTTTAACTTATGAATTAAAGAGTCTTCAAACTATAGGGGTTTAATTATCTTTTCTAACCAGAAAAGATTCTTTCAAAACCATTTCTGTCCCCTGTTTATTAGGTATTAGAAAGGTTAGGATCAAATCTTTTTTATTTCCTTCCTGCCGTGTAATTATTATTTTCACTTACATAAGCAAATTTTAGTAATCTTATTTAAATACAAACTAAAAGATATTTCCGTTGCGATTTTAAACTCCTATAAGCTCCACTGCAAGTAAGACTGGCCAGTGATTTCTTCATTTGTTCCGAATTATGCTTTATTTTTAACTTTTAATAACTTATCTGAAGTAAAGTCAATTTGAAAGAAACGAAGTAAGCAATTACAGTCAACAGCTTGCGGCTTTAACTCAACCTACTATGAAAACGTTCCAATGTAGACTACATATAAATGGTCTCTAAAACTATTTGTAAGTCATGAGAATAATTTTAGTTCGGTAGACGGGTGGTGTTCATGTTTCCTTTCAGAAATCTTTTTACAAGGGGATTGAATTTTCGAGGTTTATCACACCTTTGCAAATAAAATATGGTTTCACTCTATTGGTGGATTTTTCAGATGTTTTCGTTAGTTTCATCCACATCAAAGGAATCTGCTAACGCAAGAATTTATCTAACCAAAGATTACATTTGGCCACAGCTGAGAAATCTGTAAAGCGTACCTAATATTTGCCATGAAAATCTTGTGTTACTATCGTCAGTTAAAAGAGTAGACAGCCAATTCGCCAAAGTACGATGGAATTAAAAAATAGGTGACTACATAAAAAGCATGTTGGAAGACAATAACACTAACAAGTTCGTCACGTAATGTTAATTAACGTTTTTCCAATTGTTTCGAGGCAGAGAGATGATCCCCTTCACAACAGTTGTATACTTATATTTTTTCAAAAGAAAAAGACGATCATAAGCTACAATCTGAAAATCTGTCAGGAAGGAAAAAAAGAAAACAAAAAGCTTTTGAAATTATCATCTATTGATATATTTATCAAATGGCATTTTGACTGAATGAAAAGAATGCAGCTATACAAAATTTTTAGAAAGGGATTCTACTTCTGTTATTTGTTTTATTCCAAATGAGTTTCTGAGAGGTCTTCCTTGTAAACAACCTACATTTTTCTCACTTATAACTCCGAAAATTCACTCGCTCTTAATTTGTCCAAAAGTGAACTTTTTGTAATTTCACCTCTCAGATAGTGTCAAAGTGTGCAGATTGCTGTGAAAGTTTAGATTAATGAGCGCAATTCATTTTGCGCACTGCTGTTTCTGTAACCGCGTCCACAAAACTGTTAACTTGGGAAGTAATGTTAATGATACAACGTTATCATCAGAATGCTCATAATTTACACACCACAGGTTCGTCAGGGGGTGGTTACTTGGGGTTGCAAACTCCAATGATTTTAACTTCGAAGGGGTTTTTTTTGTATTGAAACTTCCAAATTACCCCAGGAGATGTCAGAGACTCCTGAGGTAAATAATTCATCCCTTCCAATATTAAAAGCCTTCAGATACCGTATGTGGAACAATGTCTCTTCCATAACTTTTACGAGCTTTTTTCTTCTTTCTCCTTTTTTTCTTCACATAGCAAGAAAGTTAAATCCTCATGTAACACCCAAAGCTGCAGTCGATTACGTTGAAGTGCATGTTGCGTGTGACAAATTTAAAGCATCACTTAGCATAAACGTTTATGCTTCGTGGTGCACAGGGAACTTATCACATCTTTGTAAGAAAAAAACAGTTCACTCTTCTTGTGAATTTTTGTGATGATTTCATTGGTTACATTCAAGTCGAATGAATTTTGCATAGCTAACACTGACTTCAATAAAAGTATTCCACGCACTGCACAAGTATGGTGTTTTATTTTAAGCCAACAATAGTCCTGATAATGTAGCTTAACTTTTACAACATTGGGCAGAAAACGAAACTAGGTCCAGTGATGTTATATTAATACGTGTGATTGGCCCTTCATGAAGCTGCTCATATGGCCAATGAAGGGGTTTGTTCTGTCGAATGTTTTAATATTGGAATGCATGTTTTTCAAAGTGACCAAACATCGCGGCCACGGTTCTTGCCAAGGTCTATGCGGTGTGTTCAGTCTGCATATGTTCACTTATACCTTCTCTGGTCGTATATAAAAATAGTTTAATGCAAAACGTTGGCTAGAGTTTAACTTAGGAAAATCACAACATAAAAGAAGCAACCTTTGCAATTTTTGGTTAAGTTAAATAGTCCTTTACCCGTATTTGAAAGAATGTTATAGAAAAACATAATTCATGTGCAATGATGGGGACAAAAATACCATAGAGCGTATGCAAGTGTTATGATTTGCCATTTTGTGATGGCAGCTACCAATGAACCTTGGTTTAGCTATTTACGTTGTTTTAGCCTAACCTGACACTGGCAAAGCCCAAACAGATACAATGGGTGGATAGGATATACTGCCGCTTATACACTGTCAACAGAGCTCCGCTAGAAGCATGCATGTCAGGTATCGTTAGTACAAGCAGCCAGTTGAATGTGTCTGGAAAATGGCGTCAGAGGTCAATCTTGATCACGTGACTACCATAAACTTTCTCGGGATCCTCACTTAATTACCATAACTTTTCTCGGGATCCTCACTGTTTGTAGATTAAGAATCTATTTTATATCATTTCCAGATATCGCATTTTTACGTGTTTTCGAGGTGTGGGGAGGTAACCATTCAGAACGCTTGTAAGCAAATTCGTATCATTTCCCCTCTGTTAAAGTTATTTTCACATGCCACCAAAAGACCTGTTTTCAATTGAAAATTGAAGAATAAAATCCTCCAATGAAAGATGAGTTGGAATTATTTTAACTTCTTTTACCGTTCTAAAAATATACTTCTTCAAATTTTGATAATTCTTTGCAAAATTAATGATATGGAGTGTTACACAGTGTTAGCATTTCTTTCGTTATCCCCTTATAAATTATCTCTAAACTACTGATCAGATAGTTTACAGTTTTGTGAACGATTCCAATGGTTTTCAAGAAAACATTTTTACTTCCAGGAAGATTCCTCGGGGAATACCAGTTCTTCAGGTTTCATTGAATGAAGATTGTAAAAACAAAGGCTAAAATTAACAACACTCAATAATTGCATTTCGACATCACGAATTTGATTTTTAGCACATGTTTATTCAAAAAACAAGTGTGAAATGGAGATTACCATGTAAACTGGGCAAATTTTGACAGATGTTGATGGGTACTGTGGCTGTGTTCTGGATTTTTAATGCTTTTTTCATCAAAAATCTAAGTCACCAGACCTTTAAATTCTTATTAAAATTCATTTAATTTTCAACACCACCTTAAAAACGTGAACAATTAAGTTAAACTAGCAGTCTAGCAGTGAATCAAATTTGTTCGAGCATGCAGGGCCGTCGCGACCGGGGGTGAGGGCGGTGTCTCAGCCTCCCCCCATAGTTCGTCAGAGCGACGATAGTCGGAAAATCTCAGTCTAGCATATTTTCCGACTGAGCCTATGTCAACTTTGTATGTATTTTCCAACTAGATCAAGTGAGAATAATACCAAACATTATTTTCTTCTCGTAAAATCGAATTAAAACTGTCCTTTGATATCTTATTTAAAGAAAACTTCGGCGCGCCCCGCCTGCGTTACGGTTTGCACTTCATCTCATTACCATTATTGAGGTTATGATACATGGAACTATTCTGATCACAACGCTTTCCGAAAAACCGAGATATATCTCCAAACATCCTTAGGGACCTCGCATCAACATGGGATCTGCCAATCTAATTTGTACTATAATATGGAAGGTTGAAAGTACGTATTTGCCGTCAAACATTTTTCAACAAAAAAAAAAAAAAAAATACAGAGCTCTTCGCGCAGCCATTAGTAGTATAGATGGTGATTGTTTTTACCCTTACGACGAAAAAACATTCTGAAATGGGCTTTTTAGTCCTTCATTCCTTTTGCCATACTTAAGGGAGGTCTAATATTGCCTTCCTGCACCTATTCTCTACCTTCCACCTATTCCCCATTGCTGGAAGCCATTCGTTTGGATTTTCTTTCAAAATTAGTAAAAATGCGATAGATGTAAAGTGTTTGGCGTCATTCTCTATATTATCATTTGGATGACCGTGCAGATAATAAGCATTATGTCTTCGCACCATTTTATATAATTGAGCCAGAGCTTCCAGGTATCTGCCAGCCTTAGACGCTCTTTTACAATGCACAATGAAGGAAAGGAACATTTTCGTAACAGTCCAAGTGTTTCTGTTGACTCCTCGCACGTATTTTTGCGAAAAAATTTATCCAAATAGAAGACAGTAAAGAAGCCAAAAAAAGGGGGGGGGGGAGTCTTCAAGAGATTTGTTGACAACGTTTATTTCTCTAAGACAATTTACTCTCTTCCTTCACCTAACCAAAAATTACAATTCACTAAATTATGGACATTTCCCAGCAATATATGAGCAGCTCAATGCCCCAAACATAGCACCATTTTGAATCTAAGCAACCTTAAATTAACAAACATTTCTCAAAGGGGAGGGGGAACCCCTCCCCTAAGGCCCCTCCCCTCCCCCAGGACGGCACCTTTATGTAGTGACAAAGGAAGGATCCCCTCTGATATATACAAAAACGCAGGGAGAGTAAAAAAAGGTGCGCTTTACAAGCTGCCCCTCAGCTGAAAAAAACATCCAGCCAGTCGGAATTTGGGACCTTCACACCCCCTAAACATATGACCCTGGCTACGGCCCTGCAAGCATGGCGCAGTAGTACTTACGATTTTAATGGCTTGAAGGGCTGTTTCACAGTATGTGACCATTACCCCAATTTCAGAAAAAACATTGTTCTCTCCTTTTTTAATTGAGATCATTCATGGAACGGAAATCAATTATGCAGGTGAAACACTAGCGCTTTCTCAATTTTGCTTCCGTCCTTTTCTCTTCTATGTATAGCTTTAACCTACTTTCAAAACCATGCAGCCACCTCGTCTACTTCTATAAAAGATGAACTCGCCAATAATTTGTTTTATAGTTTCCACCATTTAAAGGATTTTTATGCAATAAAAAAAATCAGGTGTCAATTTGTCAAACAATTTTATACTAAGCAAATAAGAAAGCCAAGGAAGGAATAATTTTAAGAAGTACATGCTCAGAAACACTTCCTCCACGACGTACCACTCAAAACAATTCTGGTGCTACATTTAGCGGACCACAAGAGTTTTATTTTGTCAGTAGAAGGTGATGGCATTTAATACCCATAAATGAATGGTAGACGTGATCTACGTTGTGATCGATTTAGAAAAAGGAAAGAAAAGTTAATTTTCAAAATACTCTTTTGTACATATAAAAGGAATAAATTATAACTATTGACAGTCCCTTAATTACATTTCTCATTTGGTCACGTTCCACTCAGCGATTACTGAAGTGAGCAAGGCTAACTTTAAAAAGGGGGGGATTTTTTTATCGAAAGTATTGTTTTTTTTTTTTGGCATTTGCTTAGAAAGGGACTGAAGTAATTCCTTAGTCAAATTCATATATGTGGAACTCCTCATAGAAATAAAGTTCTTGGACATTTGAGTAAGGATAGCCTAGAGAATTTAATTAAAAGAGTGAGCAGTGCTAATGCAGATTCATCCCATTCAATTTGGAAGAATCACGTGACCTTTGTTGCACATGTTTATCTTAAAGGAAACGTGTAATTAAGAGACAATTCAGACACGAACTTTTCGACAATGTAAAAAATCTGTACAGTTGCAGAACAACGAAATACAAGATAAAGCAAAAATTATGTTGTAAATGACAGTAAATCAGTTTCAAAAATTAACAGTAGCATTTTGTACTTTCGTTTGCTTTTTCATTTTTCATTCTGCAATTGTAAAGCAGAAGTGTTTTAGGGTGTATTTTTCAAACGTTTCTTTTTCGTCTTTTTCTAGGCAAAAGACTCAAAATGGCATCGACGGATATTCCAACGAAAGAAACCTATAATACCACCTTTATATTGGGAGACGAGATTCCATCTGATGTTACTGTGAATGTTTCACGAGTAATAGTTTTGTCGGTCATTGCTTTTCTTGCAGTGTTTAGCAATCTTTCGATCATTCTTGCATTTGCTGTTGAAAAGCAATTGAGAGTGTACACCAATTACTACATCATCAACATGGCTATTGCCGATATAATGGTAGGGGTAACAGCTATGGGGCTTTCGATTTTTCAAAACCTTTTGCAGTACGTTTGGCCATTTGGGTACATCGCCTGCAACATCGTTGTGTCCATCTCCCATACCTCTCTGCATGTGTCTGTTTTAATGCTCGTTGTTATCTGTATCGATAG
>WURT03001406.1:0-17020 GCA_009936505.3 Holothuria glaberrima
AAAGTTATGTCCCACTTTCAGCTTAGAGAAATATGGTAACCCTACATATGTAGCACCAGATGGCATGTAAGGACACCCAATTTTCAAAAAAATTCTCAGAGGGGAGGGGAACCCCTCCCCCAGGCCGGCGATCAAAGAACATACTGGGTTCCTCCCTCCCCCGTGAGAGAAATCCTGGCTACGCCACTGCTTATGAGTTAAACTTTCTCGACACAGGCGTTTGAGGCATTTTTTGGCGGGAATGTAAGGTTTATTAGATGCCGAGCGCAGTGAGGCAAAGAAAATTTGGTATATTTCACTACATTTTGCCATATTTTTCGGAAATTTTTACCCTTTTTCGGAAATTTTTATAACGTTTAGCTATGTTTCGGACATTTGAAAATTTCCGAATTTTTTCATTCTCCGAGCCGGGGGGGGGCGACCGCCCCTCTGCCCCCCTGTAGCTACCGCACTGGGTGATCTCAGAAAGACGGTTGGTCTGATCTGTCATGATACCGACCTCATCTGGGCTTTTCATTAGAAATGGTCTAGATCCGGGCCGCAAGTCATCAAATTTAACAAAAATTCTTGGCGAGAACCCTCGGTCCCCAGCCTCCGGCTTCGCGGCTCAGGCAATCACGGCAAAAGGCTTTGCCGGGGACATCTTACGAACTTAGATGCAGCATCCAATAAAACGTGGTTCGCAAGCATTTTTACTGCGCCGGACACCCATGGTCATTTCTCTGTACGTAAGAACTACCCTTTGCATTTTATTGATTTTGAAAAGTAGTTTATTACATGTGACCCTCAAATTTTGATCTTCCTTACAAAATTTTACTTTTATCTGTATATTCCACAGAAATGAAAACTTTGAGGGGTCCCTTGCCCCAGACCATCCAAAAAATAAAACATAAAAGGAAGAATACTTGGCTGGGAAAGTTGGTGAATCTTTAATGTAATGGATAATTGCATTTACAAAATAAAGGAAAGCAATAAGCTACAAAAATGTCTTAAATAACGCTGTTTCCTTCAGCGCGCTTCTCCCGTATCCGTATTAAATATTGTTTCGTGATTACTTCATGAAAAGCATCTTGCCATTGTCCAGAGGTGTCAGAACGATTTTTCAAGAGGTACCGTTGAAACTGGGGTGTGGGGATGACTAATATGGGGAGGGGTCTAAGGGGAAGGGGCGTCCCATCCCTTTTGAGAAATTTTTCTTATTAAAATTTTTTTTATTTTGTAATTTTTTTAGTATTCGCTGAAAAGTGGTACGGCAGATGCCGTACCTGCCGTAGTGGTTTTGACGCCTCTGCTATTATCATTGTAACCATCAAAAAGGCAAACCACCATCTTAAAAATGACCTGTTATTCTCAATGAGGCTACTATTGAAATTCTTTGGTCAAAATGTGATTTTTGTGTAAAGATCCATATGTTCAAAGCTCACAAGCATGATCAGCAAATATTACTGCAGTTGACCAACTGTAAGCCTACGAGGGTGGATTGAACAAAGCTGTTCCTTTCCTGGCAAAACTGTCAGGGTAAGGGTCCCCTGCCCGTGTTATTGCTTTGTAAGTATGGATGATTGATTTTCCACAAGGAATCGTGAACACAACCTGTTACACACGTACACCAGCAAATGAGGACTTAACACAATACTTCCTCAACAGGGACTCTTCCTATATTCCTTCAGGATCAATGGACATCTCCATGGCTCCAAAATATAGCCTGAAGACGCTATTTAATGTCATTCTTTCAAACGGGGATGGTCCCCAATTCCAGATGGGTCCATGGTTGGTAGGTGTATATTCATAAGTACGTCCGCGATTGACACCAATTGTCTACACATATACACACACACCTACACACACCCATACACATCACCAGCACATAGATTCCTTCTGCCTACAGTAAAGGATCAAAACACATTAACAAATGCAATTATTAGAGCAGCATTCAAAATTTCCACATTTTATTACGACCATTTCAATTCAGAATATATATATTGATAATATTTTAGAGGTTATGTGTTGAAGCACTACGAATAATGTCTTTAGTTTATACTCTGAAAAAATGCATACTCTATTCACATAACTTTAATAATCATACAATCATTGCTCATGTATCGTTACCAACAAATCGTTCAGCTAGTCTATCCACAGATTTCACAAAATCAACTTGGTGGGAATGCCATTACAACCTGGGATGATCAAGTTAAAAAACTAAATCTGCAAAATGACTCCTGCAGAAGTGATGTGGGAAGCTCTCAAATAGTGGAGACGAAGGGGAAAAATCCAGAAGCAGGGGAGGATAAAATGTGATATTTGCATATTTATTATTTGTTAAACCCTTGACAGGCTTATTTCGTTATTTTATATCCAAACTGCTTCATTTTACAATGCAATTTTCCTAAAGAATGGGAGGGGGGGTCTTCCCCACAACCATCCCATCAGAATTCACCTTCTTAAGCTGCTATGCGCCCTCAGTATGGAAGCTTCCCTCCCAAATGACTTGTTCCCTTGAAAATAGGATCTACCACAAAGGGGACTGCATTTCTGAACTTACTACTTCAGGTAAGACCACTTCTCATTTTCAGAAAAAGGTCATATTTGGAATGTTGGGCAAGTACCTTAAGTTTCTCCTCCACGCAGCTTTTATGTCCCCCCCAACCTACCTTCCTTATCCTTGTTCTAGATACAGACAAGAAAAGGCACAGAACATGGGGCTTACTCTGATGACATCTCTTATGGCTGTGTAAAGTATGAAAGCACATTCATGATGAGAGATGACACCTGTTTTTAATTCTAATTCCAACAAGAACACATAATTACAAATTGCACTTCGTGTGTATAAGGTATTTTTTTCAGTGTTTTGTACATTGTGGAAGACGATACCCTGGCAACATTTTTTTATGATTTTTTATTCAATGACACATTCATACATTGGGTTAAATATTTATGAATACTTTGTATGACCATTTCATATTCACTACTTCTTATGTTTGAAAAAAAAAAACAACATAATAGGAATGATTTGGTACAAGTATGCATTCTACATCCCTTTCTTTCATTGCTCTCTCCAGTCTTACATAATTCCTTTTACTGAAAATTCTCAGCAAAATCAGAAACTTGATCGATTACTAACACCCTGGATGCTTGATTATCAAGTGGTAATGTGGGAACCATTTGCATCCTGTGACTTTACTAAACTAGTCCATGGAAGGTTCTAAGAATGCAAAATTTTAATAAGAAAACAGCTGTTTAATGAAGTCCTGGCCACAACAAACAAAAACTAAAATTGCAAACAAAAGTGGCCCTTGGCCCAAAATGCTAGAGAACCCCTGACCTAGGTTTTGCTGAGTATGAAAGCCTTGTGTTCTAATTCAACACTCATACCTAGGGCTAAAGCAAGCAAAACACTAGTGCAAATTTTATGTCGACTGCTTGGTGCTTCAGCACAGACTGAAGCTAACTTCTTCTGCTAAGAAACCAATTTAGATGGTAAAGTAGGACAAGTCAGCAGGAAGCTGGAAGAACTGGATATAAACTCATATGCAGTGAATGCACTTTGAACAAAAACTTAATAAACGTATGTTGGCATTTAAAGCACCAAATTTTGTGAGTACTCCTGAAGTTCATTTAATTTGAAGCAAAGAGACTTCAGGTTCTTAAAGTTCTTTAATCAACCACATGGCAGTAAGCAATTAGTTGAAGTTAAATTCAATGGGCATTTGCTCTATGACCCACGTGAATGATAAACTATTTACAGTGTTGTTTTAACAATTATGAACATTTTTTCTTTTTATTTTTCAACACTTTTACTACATCAAAATGTTTATTTTTGATCACTGATTCAAATGAAATTGCAATGGTACCCTGCTCTCTTTCCTATGAGAGAACATACTACAGACATAGCTTTAACTGTAACATTTTATAATTCTGGTTATGATTTACCTTGCACATATGTATAAAACAAACAACAAGGCACAGGCATGTAGCCAAGGGGGTGTTTTGGGGGTTGAAACCCCCATGACCCAACAAGTTTGAAGAGAAATAGTGGCAAAAAACACATGATTACTACAAACTTTATTACACTTGAGGCACAAACATTGCACTATTTTGTATCTGGAGACTTAAAAAAGCCGTTTTTTCTCCAAAGGGGAGGGGAAACCCCTCCCCCTGGTTGCACTTCTTCGCATTTCTTCACACAAACCTGGCTATGTGCGTGACAAGACACACCCTTAGCAGGAATTTTAGGGAGCCAAAATACAATTAATACTCAGGTTCAATATGTAGTCTTTTACACCAGCTTACAGTTAATGTCTGCTACCCCCAGTCATTACTCATCTTGGCAACTATTGAGGTACTCATGGTCCACTAACTAACAATATTTTTCCTGCTTCCCTCTATGCCAAAGCACCAGGCAGGAAAATTTGCACAGGGTTATCTTTTGGTGGTCTTTAGACTGAACCAACTAAGGTTTGATGTATGGCCAAATTTCCAGCTGAAAGATGGACAGCTTTATCTACTATTAAGCCTTCCAGTCAGTATAAAAAGACCATAACCAAGGAACATTTAGCAAGTTATGTTACAACATCAAATATATGAAGTTGGATTCAAAAAACTTATGGAACAGAGAATCAACATGGAATGTACATACATCTAACTTATGGTTTCTCTGTGCAATGTTAAAGGACAAAAGCATTCATACTAGACTGAGCAAATATGCCCCTACATTGTTATTCATGAATGGCTCATTTCAATCATGTGACAGTATTTTTGTTACTGAATTCTGTAATTCCTGTAGAATAACTAATTGAGTTACTTTTTATATGCTATAATTATGTTCTGAGACATCATGAAAGACATTTCTATGGCAAATTTGTAAAACTCTGCCCATATTTCAAAATAATGTTTTGGGTGATTGCTCAAATATAGCACTTCTAATTTAAGCTAGCACACCTATATTAAAATTTATGAATGCATTTTCTTGATCATATTGAAAATTTTTGTGTTACAAATGCAATATATGTATAACTTGCATGTTTATCCTTTATATGTATCATTAATACTGTGAAACATGAAGGACGATACCTAGGAGATTTATCTCATGTTTCAAGGTCAACTGCTTTGATACCATCTATCACTTGACAATTGTGAGTACATAGAGAGCTCCAAAAGAGAAACTTAGAAACATTTTGAGAGATGTTATGAGGGTCATAAGTAGTAGTCTATTTTATTTAGATTTTATAGAAATACACAGTATTACATTTTAATATTACAGAAGTTGTGTTATTATTTCTTCCTCACTGCTTGATAAAAATAAATCTGGTTACTACATACCAGTTATTATTCACAAAGAAACAAGGTTAAAAAATCTTAATGCCTGGCCATCAGCCTCAAACATAAAAAGGTCCACACACGAAAAATACTTTATAAAGAATTCTTTCCCCATTAAGATCTGTTCTCCCCAATTAATTTTCATTAACTATGTTTAATAAGGCTTGACAAAGTTCACTCTCAGTGTGCTGACATAATTTCATGACTTATAAGTATGGTTTACTCACGACCATAATGTAAACTTCAATGATCATTATTTCATATTTAAACCAAGTTGTACAAAATCAAATTTCACTGAGATGTCTGTGGTTTCAATTCTATTAATACTTTGTAACTCTGTTTTCCTTGAGGAGTTCCAATTCCTCCATTTTTTGCATAAGTCTATGACTTTTTAATGACTTCTATAATTTTAAATTAAATTTTTCCAAGCATATAAATCCCATTTTCAATGCATTACTTTTCCACGTTTTTCATACAGCTGCAAAAACCCAAAGCTTTCTCATAGTGCAATAAATACATCCTGACAACATCAACAGTCTTAGTTTTCAGCTGGTTACCTTGCCCTAACACAAGTCACACTTTCTACTTTGAAAGCATTCTATACTTGCTCATTACAAACTGGAAACACAGAGCTATTGCACACAAGTGTATTCTGAATCTGCTTCCAGCTATGGTTCTTCACTGTCCTAAAGGGGACTTCTAATATACAAAAACCATTACTAACCAATAACAACTAATTTCAATATCTTCAGGTGTGATGTCTTCCCCATACATTGAAAATTCCAGCTCTCTATAATAATGCCAATTACAATGAATTCTACGCCTGCTAAAGGTAAATGAAGTCTGTCTCCAGTAGTAGTATGTGATTCTCCAGCTCTTATCCTGTTTAGCTTACAGGTACTTCATAACCTCAAACACAAGATCCTGACAATGAATGCAATAGAGATTGTTTGTGGCAAAGAGATCCTAAGATTTTCCTTCAAGCAAATGAAACAAATTGAGTGTTAGAGATGACACTGCACTTTGCACTTTATCCATTCGGGCCAACTTCAGCCCCTTAAAGTTGTATCTTAGACATTAAAGACCTTTTGTACTGTGGCTCCAGGGACATTGTACAAAAAGAGGATCACAAACAGTATAAGCAGAAATAAGAGGAGGCCATAAATGATGTAGTACTTGAAGTTGAACCAAATGATGTATCTCATGGACATCCATGGAGAGGAGATCCATTGGAAAGATGTCTCTGGCCGACTGTATGAAGAACAAAATCAGACTTGGTCTGAAAGGCTTCCCTAAGCTTGTAAACATGCAAATGCTTTTTCCTCCCCCTGAAAAGTGGTGTATACCTATTATCTACCAATGAATAAGGGGGACCCGTAGCGAGAATATGTGCTGAAGACGGGAAAGATAGCTTCAGTGTAGGAGGTGGGACAAATAGACTGATATTTTATGATGCATAAGTTACTTAAAACTTTCAAGGGGAAAATAATATTCAAGGGGAGCTTCCCTCCCCCTCCCCTTACCTACCTTGACTACTGCAGGCCTGTAATAAAGGCTGAAATGCGCAAAGCACCTACAGACCTAAAGAGTTCAAACTCTAGTTTTAGTGGCCACTTACACAAGGCCAGTCTTGGTTGTTCTGACATTGCTTTTTTGTCTAAAATGTACATTTTAGTGTAGGCTAATCACTCACTGTAATTAATGGGGAGTGATGACAAAGCCATAGTTGAATATATTGCAAGGTTATGCCGTCAGTTTGAACTGTGTTTAAATTTATTAACCAGGAAATTGCAACAAAGCAAATAAACTCTCTGTGACATCACTACAACAGTGAATGCCTAGATAATGTCCCTTCCCCCACCCCTTACAATGAAACATACTTACACAGGTGGTTCTAAGGCTGGATGCTGATTTGGTTCATCTCTTGCTGGAGCAGTTGGTTTCTCCCGAGCTTCCTCCTCATCTAAGATCTCTAGCTCCATCTCAACTTTACCCTGGAATCAAGAAAAGTGTTATCAATGAATGTCTTGATTTAATCAATATGAATGGCCCCGACCAAGAAAACAATTTTTTCATCTTTTGTTCCTATTTCCTATTCCATGATCAACTCTTATTTTTGACATTCACTGTTGGATGGTAATCACTCTACTACTGGGGCCTGGGCACCATTCATGGGATATGCCCTCTCCAACCTTTGGTTTGCTCTCCAAAATATTTTCACACCTATAATGTCAGTTACAGATGATTGGCACATGTGTAAGTATATCTCCAAACTTTCCTTCTCTGAAAATGGTCTTTGTCATACCTGTCATAATATTTCTCACATTAACACATCAAGCAAAGTAATATTTTCACAAGTGAATGCACCTAAGACATAGCTTGTAGATTTCAAAAGTTTATTCACAAACTGAAAGTGTCTCACAGTGAGTTCTCGTTCTCCTGACTCTTCATTTATGCATGGCCACCATCCTCGGACACGTTTCTGCTCAAAAAGAGACACCATGGGTACCTCTCTCTCCCCTAAAGGATCTGGTAGTTGTCTTAGTGAACATTTTTTGGATTTTTTGGCCGATGCTGGCATGTGATTTAGGTTCAGTTCAAGTGTACCTGTAATAATACATCAGAATCCTCTTGTTAGATGAAGGAACACCAGTCTTTATTATATTAAGATGTATTTGTAAAATATAGCGTAGATTCCTCAGAGTTCCAAACATTTCACATAAAAAGAAAATTCCTCTAAATTTTCCCCTAAATACTACCAACATTTTAAGTGGAACATTCTCCTTGTTAAGTCATTCAACATTGCCCATATATCAAAGAAAACTTTGACATATGATGCAGTACAAGTGCATGTCAAAGCGACATTTTTTTTCCTCCTGGGCATCTCAAGTTCTCAAAGTATATCTTTTCTAACTGAGTTTGGCCAATTTACATTATTCTGTGAGTGTTGCTCTTTCTGTTTTGACCTCACTGAGTTTTATTGCGTGGTTAAGGTAATTTGCAATATAACAGTAGAAAACTGAATATGAAGACCAAAGAAGGGCAAAAGCAGGATTTTGGCAGTCAAATTCATTAGGAATTGCAACTATTGCCTGCAGTAGGGTAAGTAGGAGTGCCACTTGAAAGCATGCAGCATATTTTATGTTTTACTGGGAAGTAAACTCAATTAGAATTTTAACTGTCTAGGACAAGACAATTGGCACTTCAATTCACACAGACATTGCAAAAGTGTTATGGCATTAATCTCTTTGAATCTATATATCTTTCAAATGATGATGCAGAACACTGCTTAAAAACTTTAGTTTCCTCTTTTTTAAGTCAAGTCATATTCTTCTGTTTGTTTAATATTGAACATTTCTCCACAATAACTCATAGCCGTTTATTTCTGATATTAAGTGAATGAACTTTTTGAGTCACATAACACTGACAACAATTGCTTTTAAGTCAAACTGAAGTCAGACAATAACAATTTGTCCATTGAAGGCAACACTCCTCCCAAAAAAAAATGTTACAAACGCCAGGTCAATTTTTTAATTAACATTAAATGTTTCTGTTAAGCTATGAAGCAAAAAAAAAAAAAAAAAAATTCAAAACTGAAAAACGTAAATGACAAAGGAAAATACCAAACTCACCTAAAAAGTCATCTGGAGAAAACTTGTCATTGTCCCAAATTTGAATAATCAAGGTTGGAGGAACTCGAATTTCTGTTTTGTCAAGACTCCACAAATGTTCCTGTGTATTACAAGATCACATCAGTAACCTTTGTGCCTACAGAATCAGCTCAATGCTTAATCCTTATATAGTTGCTTTAAATACCATTGGCAGCATCCATTTAAAATTAAACACTTTATTTTAGGAATAGTAAAGATAAAGGCTAGTTAGTGGATATGTTCTACACTGCAATGACAAGGAACATTTTTTATTTTTTTACTTTGGTCTTTTTATTTGTGTGTACAATCAATATCTGATTGCCTAGGAACTTTGTAGCTGGCAGTATCACCCATGCCACTTACTACATTATGGGCATGGCAAAGAAGACATTGAAAGTCATTTTTACCAAGAATTCCTTTTTATAAATAAACATTCACACTTTGGATGAAAAATTTTATGGTAAACATAGTGGCATATGGTCTCAACCAATGATTCTGTCAAACACCTACAGGGATACTTGTAAGTTTAGGACACCAGCATTTGTGGCACACCTATCCTGGGCCCTGTTTCATAAGGAGGTACGATTGATTTTCGGTTTGATCTGCTATGCAATCATCCTATTGAAATCAAACTTAAGATCGATCTTAACCCTTTATAAAACAGGGCCCTGATTGGGTAGTGTGGTTTACCAGTATTCCATCTGCCAACGAATGCTCCTGCAGTATAGAATGTACTGAAAAATATTTATGTTGCATAAATATAAAGTACAGATACTAGACATTGGTGCATGCACATCTTGATCAAAACAGATAGGTAAGCAGTTTTTCTAACCAAATGTTGAATTCAAATTTAGCTCTGAGAAGGCTGAGAGAGGGAAGTGAATTAAGAGAGGGAAGGGAAAATGATCCACTCAGTTTTTAAGCATTCACTCTGAAAGCTCCTCTAACAATTTTTTAAAAAGTGAAAGTGTGTATGAAAGCTTGTGAATGAATCAAAATGAAAGCAGACAGTGATAAACATTTTAAGGATGGCTTTCTGTAGAAGTTTATATATCACATGTGATTGCAGAAATGTTGAACAATGTCATAAACATTTCCATTGGGAGCTTCTCATCAGAACCAACATGTCACTGTTCACCTCTGGTCATGTTTCATGAATCAGAGAATGAACATAAACTGTGATATGTAACACAGGGCTTGGACCTGGGTTTGAATCCTATTTCAATGTGAAATGGGTTTGGATCCTATTTCAATGTGTAACTTATTCCAAAATGGATAAAAAGCAGATAAAGTTGGTGTACTTTTGCACAGTTTGTCACTAGATAGTTTGTGAGGACAACAAAGCCAATGACCAATGGATGAAAATTTAGAAACAACTACTAGACAAAAACTCACAATTTCCCAGAATATACCTGCCATCACTTTATCATCATAGATAACTTTCTCAATGAACATCCAGGAGAATCTTTCATCACATGCATAGTAACCATAAATAAACATATCATTGAGAGTGTGGCATAAACTGAAATATTACTCCAATGGAAAGTGATGCTTGTTACATGTCACGTAACATGTGACACTGTCAACTGTGACACGTAACACACAAACTTCTACTGAAAGCCAGCCTAATTGGAGAGTCTAGGAGCATAATTTTTGGGGGAAAGTTGCAGCTCCAAAGGGATCACCCTGTTAAAGAAATTTTACTCTTACCACTGTAGAAAGGTGCGCATTTATGTGCGTGCGTGTTGGTGAGGGATAGAGGGGGCCATAAGAAGACACAATGTGAACTTTAACTCCTGTGAAAGTGTGCCCTTTCACCATTGAGATGTTATCTAAGTGAGTAATGGTAAGCAATTTCACTCCTGTGACAGTGTTCACTTTTCCCATATAGACAATGTTGTTGTGATAATGTAGGTGTAACCCTGTTATTGTTTCACCAGATACCTGCACACACAATTTGATAAAGTTGGGGTTCTGGTTGGAGCAGGGGGATAGGGTATCCAAAAACTGATTAATTTCCAAAGACGGCCCCACCTATGCCAGGGCCTTGGAGTCCCTTGATTTGTTACTACCGCAAAATTCATACTAAACAATGGTTCTGTCTGATACAATGGGGCCATTAATGATGGCAATTTTTATTCTGGATGGCCACAGTTACAGTTGGGTGTGGCCACATCCAATTGTTCACTTGGTTGTGCAGTAAAATCAATGCTAAATTACCTTTCGGGAGATAACCATCACCTGCTCTGGAGGTATGTAATCAAACTCAAAGACAAAACGCCAGTTGAAGTTTCCTGTACCATTAAGGGAACGATAATGAACATCTGTTTCCTGTTTCTCATCCAAACCGGCCAACCAACTGATATTTAATGACATGAGAAAAGCAATAAAATGAACAAAAGGATGAAGCAATTGATAACAAAGACAATGAAGAAAAGCAACATTTGATTTTTTGTGCAAAATAGCTAAAAAAAAAGGATGAAAGAAAAGATTATCTGGAAAAGAAATATTGATGGAAACATAAATAAACATGATTTGTTACATAAAGATGCGAAAAAGCTAAGAAATTTTTTGTGCTTCACATCAAAAGTGTATGGTGATACTGATACTCTACATTTTGGTAGATGGTAACTAATTCCTTTTCTCTGAGGAACAATTACAAGAACCTTACTACATTCTATAATTTGTGCTCAATGAGGTTTTTTTTTTTCTTCTAAATCAGCTCTCGATTTCAGTTCAGGTATGCACTCCTTTTTCACTCTGAAAATTATTCTTCACATTATAACCCAGCATTTACAAGCAGCAGCAACTCAAATTGTTAGGCTAGATGAATGTGGAATATTCACACCAAATATGGTTAGATGCAGTCTTTTTTACCTTATCTTCAAGATTTTCAACATTTTTAGACTACACAGAGGCAAGTTTTTTTTTAGAAAACTTAAAACTTCTTCTCAGGACTGACATACTGATATCAACTGATAGTGTTGCTTTAAAAGTCATAAAATCTTGTTAAAACTGAGAGTGTCTATAATTCATAAGCTCCGTACAATTTAATTTCTGCATAAGAACAAAAGTCTAAGCCATGCTACCCATGAAGATAAAGATAAGGAGCATTTAAGCTAAATTTTACACTGATCGTGAAGAGTTAACCTTCATGGCCCAAATAATTGACACACTACACCACAGTCCGATTATCTACATTCCTGTCATGACCTTGATTTGCCTATGTGATCTCAAAGACTTCCGGAAGGTATATTTAGGATGTGGAAATGAAATAAATCTAACAAAATCAGATGCTGTTGATCCAAAAATATTTCCATTTTTACAGAAAAGAAGAGCTTGCACTTTTATAACTGCAATACACCACCTATATTGACAGCTAAAAAGTTAAAGATAACAATTATGAATTCTTTACCCTGATTCCATAGCTAGAAAGTTAGGCCCATGTTTGCTGTGCTGGCTAGAATTAAAATAAAAGTGATAATTGGACCTATGACCCAAGGGTATCACATGCCACCAATGAAGAGAGAATAATGTAACCCTTCATCTCCACAACAAACCTTCTTAATAACAACCATTAGTTGTTCTGGTCCAATGTAGTCAAATTGAAAGACGAACCGCCAATTAAAATTACCCTCTCCATTGAGGGAGCGGTAATGAACGTCAGTCTCCTGCTTACTTTCTTGGCCGGTCAACCACCTGATGTCCACATATGGGTTGCATTTTATAGCAATCAATCAAATCAGTATTTTAATAAAGAATCATTAACTTGCAATTTTATTTCTTACTTGTTAACGATGAGAATGGATGATGGAACACATATGTTTTACACAGAATACAAAGCTAGCTACAAGCTGCCTAGATGACTACAGTAGCACTTTAACTAATACACAAATGACTTCATGACATGTGTAGCATCAGTGTGCTAAATGGTTTAACTTTGATGTATTCTACAATTCA
The DNA here is from genome assembly GCA_009936505.3 of Holothuria glaberrima. Lineage (NCBI taxonomy): Eukaryota > Metazoa > Echinodermata > Holothuroidea > Aspidochirotida > Holothuriidae > Holothuria > Holothuria glaberrima. Next base: position 12,927 of record WURT03001406.1, read on the forward strand.
GGTCAAACAATTCCAGCCTAGCCAACCGTTAAGCAACCCCCCCCCCTCTTCACCTCCCAGCACATTTTTCACAGACTGACATTTCCATCTTCTCTGCCAAAAGGAATACCACCCGAGACCCCTGTTTTTGGCCAAAAACAGCGGAGATTAAATATCTACCCTAGTTGGTAACATTAGCCTCACTGAACGCTCTACAGCACAAATTGGTTCTTAAGTAACCACCAATTACCTTCCAAGAGTGATGGACTACCTACCGTGCACAGTAGCATACACAATGAACTAACCAGAAAGCCAAAAGGCTTAGTGATTCCTTGACTTGAAATGTCATATGAATATATTGTAACAAACATGAACCATCCACATGACAAGCATGGGATCTCTTACAGCAATCCTACTTGGGATATCATGTGAATAAGGTTTTGACCTTTTGACTTCTGGTGACCCCATATGACCATTGACCTCCACAAATCAATAAGGATCATCTACTCTATATGGGCAATCCACATGCTAAGTATGAGATCCCTCACAGTAATCCTTCTTGAGAGATAGTGTTTTGCACTTTTGATTTCTGGTGACCTCAAGTGACCTTTGACCTCCACAAAAAACAATAGGGATCATCTACTCAATATTGGCAGCCCATATGCTGAGTATGAGATCCCTCCAAGTTATGTTTTCTGAGATATAGTTTACAAAATTTTGACCTTTTGACCTGTGGTGACCCCAAATGACCTTTGACCTTCACAAAGAACAATAGGGATCACCTACTCAATATGGACAATCCAAATGCTTAGTATGAGATCCCTCATAGTTATCCTACTTGAGATATAGTGTTTACAATATTTTGACCTTTTGACTTCTGGTGACCCCAAACGGCCATTGACCTCCACAAAAACAATAAGGATCATCCACTTAGTATGGGCAATCCACATGCTAAGTATGAGATCCCTCACAGTTATCCTACTTGAGATGTAGTGTTTACAATATTTTGACCTTTTGACCTCTGGTGACCCCAAATGACCTTTGACCTCTGCCAAAAAATAATAGGGATCATCTACTCAATATGGGCAATCCACATGCTAAGTATGAGATCCATCACAACAATCCTACTTGAGATATAGTGTTTACAAGATTTTGACCGTTTGACCACTGGTGACCCCAAATGACCTTTGACCTCTGCCAAAAATAATAGGGATCATCTACTCAATATTGGCAATCCACATGCTAAGTACGAGATCCCTCAGAGTTATCCTACTTGAGATGTAGTGTTTACAAGATTTTGACCTTTTGACTTCTGGTGACCCCAAATGATCATTGACCTCCGCCAAAAAATAACAGGGATCATCTACTCAATATGGGCAATCCACATGCTAAGTATGAGATCCCTCACAGCAATCCTACTTGAGATATAGTATTTACAAGATTTTGACCATTTGACCTCTGGTGACCCCAAATGACATTTGACCTTCAAAAATAATAGGGACCATCTACTCAATATGGGCAATCTACATGCTAAGTATGAGATCCCTCACAGTTGTCCTACTTGAGATATAATGTTTACAAAGTTTTGACCTTTTGACCTCTGGTGACCCCAAATGATCTTTGACCTCCAACAAAAATTAAAAGGGATCATCTACTCAATATGTGCTATGCACATATCAAGTATGAGATTGCTTGAAGTTACACACCTTGAGATAGAATGTTTACAAGCATTTTCCAAGGTGTTTACCATTTGACCTCTGGTGACCCCACATGACCTTTGACCTTTACCACAAACAATAGGGATCATCTACTCAATAAGGGGTATCTACATGTAAAATATGAGATCCATTGAGTTTACGGTTCTTGAGACAGTGTTTACAAGCCAAGCGTCATACACACACACACAAGACATCACCATCTCATAGATTCCTGACTATGTCAAGGAATAAAAAAATAACAGGCACAGTTGGTCAGTATTCGATGTGTCTACAATCATATGGTGGCTGGGTCCAATTAATTATGTGCACTCAAGGGTAAACCCTACTACTTGCAGCACTTTTGGTAGTTAGTTTACTATCAAGTGTCAAATTATACTCCCCTGGTGAATTTTAGGACCAATCATCAATGGGCTGGATTGGCCATCATGGAGGCATTTTGCACTGTGGCATTATTTATTTTTATTGTGGCATTTATTATTTTTACCTGAGTATTAATAAAAAGGCTAAACATTTTTTAGCCTGATTATGTTTGTAAGACCCCTGGACTACAGGAAGTTTTTTTTTTCTTTTTTCCACATGCACTTGGGAATCCCCAGACTTTGTCACATAAACACCTTCAAACATACATACTATCCAAGTGAAACAGTATTTAAACTATTCAACTAGTGTTTTTTCCAAATGCAAAACCCTATGTTCCCTAAATATGTGGGGTTTTTCAATTTCTCCTCAACTCTCTTTAACTGAGCTTTCTAATGATTTTTTTACAATACTTTTCTCTTCCAACAATTTTTATGTACCTAAGGGACATTGTGAAGTTAACACCCTTAATGGAAAGTGGTTGACATAACTGCCAGTCAATCATGATTAATAATCACATTTTGAGAGTATTTTGTTGTCGATGGCACACTAAGAAAATAATGAATGTATAGCAGTTTAAAAGCTACAAGTGTGAATGGCAATGACAAACATTATATGACTGTCACAATCATATGTGGTGTTCTTACTCCCTGACTACTAAAAGCATGTATTATCCTTGGGTCTCATGTGACCAGGTTGGAATGTGTTCCCTGGAGTGTCAAATAAGAGCAAGATTTAAGTATTTGTCTGCTAGGTTTGGTAGCTGAGAGGCAATATTGTCCACTAGAGGGGTCAGTTTGTTTACACTTCAGGATAAAAACCAGTTTGCAGGCTGAATAATTCCAACAAGGGTTATTTCTTAAACAATCCAATAAAAAACACACATCATAGCATACTCACCCTTTAACATATATATCACTCATCCTCTCACCGGTGATGGAGGTTTCGTCAAGTATAACATCTTTGGTGTTCCAGATGATGCACCGTAATTCAAACCTAAATGATTTTTAAAACAAAGGTGGTCATGATTGCAACAGACATTTCCAAAATTTTTTTGGGGTATTGAATGGTACTTTGGTAAATTATGTCTAAGTGCACTATTTAACAACTGGGCATTATTTAGAAATGACCATAAACATGAGAAACTGTGACGCACTGTCTTTTCTGTATGTGCCATTATCTATACTAACACTGTATGATCAAGATGAAAGATTCACCAGAGTTTCTGCATCTTACAGAACAATCCAATTTCATGTCAGAATATTCCACTCTTCTAATGACAAGGTGGCCAGCATTTAATGCAAACAAAATTCTTTGATGTTCTTGAATATTCAAGCTTCCAGGATAATTATTGCAATCTATTTACTATTCGATGTATTTCAAGATTCTATTACCAATCATTCTCTGGATGTTTATAAGATAAAATGTAACAGACTGACCACTTCCTTTCAAGGATCAATCAAATTTCCAGACTTTTCTTTGATCAGAGGCAGTTTTCATGACTTTTCCATGTCATTTTCCAAGTTTTCCCCGATTTAATGAATGGATTGGAACCCTGCATAACTAATTACCTCACAACAAATCTGTGGTGTACAGAAGCACAAATGGAAACTACTGCCCTATGCAGATCCAAAGGACAGATAACACAAAAAACACAAAGCAATAACAAAATTTTTTGCAAAATTCAATGATTTTGTCAATTCTTTGTGTCATTTTGATAATACTCAATGACCTCTCCAGGTCTACACAGTTATCAAAAATACATGAATTTTCCAGACGGAAAGGAACTCTGTTAAAAATAGGAGGTGCAAGAAGAAAGTTAACAAATGAAAACTTGACTAGTATAATACTTCATTTTGATTCTATCATCAATGGACTACACTGTATCATCAATGGACTACATTATATCATCAATGGACTGCATTGTATCATCAACAGACTACATTGTATCATCAATGGACTACATTGTATCATCAATGGACTACATTGTATCATCAATGGACTACACTGTATCATCAATGGACTAAATTGTATCATCAA
>WURT03001416.1:6674-17020 GCA_009936505.3 Holothuria glaberrima
TAATTTCATTTGGGGGGGAAGAGGGGGAATGTTCATAGGCACATAATCAGCATGATGAGATGAAAGTAACTCATATAGTGTCATTGCTCTCTTTGAAGTTAACTTTTTAGAAGCAAAACAGACATTTAATGGGTGTAATTGTTGGAGAAAGTCTTTTGGTTGTTAAAAGTAAGATAAATAGAAGTGATCTTGTTCTATGGCCATTCGTGTCATCAACCTGATTGGAAGCTGAAGAGTTGTGGAAGTCACACTGGGCGGGGCTGTTGTGGGGGCATGGTCCCAATTCTACTGTTACCAGGGTAAAGAAAGCAGTGAATATAGCCAATTATGACTGAGATAGAGTAAGGCGCAGGCTGGGGACAGTCCAACTTGTGGACTTGAAATGGAGATAATAGTAATGACACTTGTGATGCAGTTATCTACAAACAAGTACTGTACCCATGAGTTAAGTCACATTTTCTGCTTAGATGTGGATTAAATACTTGGCATGAAAAATGGTTCATTGAGTGTTCGCAAGGTCATGTGTTTGTGTATGTTTACAGTTAGGTGTGACAGAGGGAAGTCTATGGAGGGGTTATGATTCTCTGAATGCACAAAATACCTACAGAAATGGTAGGAGGGAGAGTGTGTGTGTGTGTGAGGAGGGTTTGGGGGAGGGTGGGGTGGTGTGAAATTTTTCAACTAACTCAGCATAGTTTAGTCCACCTTCCTAACATGAGAATGAAATCACAAATCACCTACTGCAAGTTTCAGCATTTCAAAGTTTCCCTTACTTAGCAGATAATCATGTACAGCTGACTATAGATATGTCTTTTTCTAACTCATTTTCTTATCAAAAATGCATATTAATGTCATTTTAATTAGATAGGCTTCATTAACATCAGTGTGTATTTTACACATCAAACCCCCGTTCACACTTTTTTGTATCCCAGATATATTAGGCTGTAGATAAATTTGCTACAACAGTGGAAGAAAAAAAAAATGAAACCAAACAAAGAAAAAATGACATACCAATGATGTAGCATTGTGTACTAGCGTTAGTATGTTTCTCTTGTCAAGCTTGGGTGTATTTCCAAAGCATGTTGGTTATGTTGCTGTTTTTTGCAAGAACTCTTTTTGAATGAAACTGAACTGTTGAAGGAACTTTATTTTGGAATTTCTTTTTGAGATGCTGCACACAAATTGACACCATGCTTTTTAACCTTGGAGAATATTTTATCTCAAAATTTTGTTGCTCATTGTTTAACATTAACCCATGAGGCAGAATGTTTGTGGATTGCCAGTGGCTGAGAAACAAGGCTTATGTGCAAAACAGCTCATGGAAGTTGTTGAGGACATCTGGGACACCTTAGGTAAGAGAGAGAAAAAAATCTACACCTTTCCAGAAATCAGTATTTCAAGAAACATCGGAAAGATGATCTTTGCAGACGCCCACAGCATCCTTCCATGTGCCTTATGCCCTCCCCTCGTTGTTATGAATGCATGCTTGCTGTCTTACTGTTGGTCGGAACTCCTTACCATATGATTTTACCATTCAAATTTTCTATCAGGTACCGTTTCCTGGAGATACAATATCACCGTGGTGAGCAAAAAGGGCGTCTGAAGCCTCGTGTGGAAACAGTGGTTGTTTTCGTTCCAGACGTCTGGAATCTCATGCCAACCAAGGCAGAGTGGGAAACGCTATCATCATCCTACAAGAAAAAATTTGCTGTGAAGTACTGCGGGGCAACTGAGAAGAAGGAGCTCCATCCATCCCAGACTGCATTGCAGTCGGTGGCACCTAAACAACAGGCACTGCAGCTTCTTCTTCTCATCCATGTTTATCTACACTTTCATTGATCGAATGTTGCCTAAACATCAGTGTTTCATCACATTTTGCTCGTCTATTTACTTTCCTCGTTTCTGTTCTCTATGTGTTTGTGTGCGTTTTTGAGTGTATCTGTGTGCTGGGGTTTTGTGCCCTTCCCAAAGGGTTGCAATTGATCTAGGTTTGTCTGAAAAGGGGGTGTGGGGAAGGGGAAACATTGAATGAGTAAATGTTATATCAAACACTCCTGGACTGTATCACCAAGGATCCTGTTCCGTTTCCATTTTCGTGTTTTAGAGCCTTTCCTCCTCCCGTCTCTGCAGGTATGATGTGAAATGGTGATTGGCGCCCTCTGTAAGGTCACCAAGTTATAGAGAGTTTGGATGGTCTAGTTTAGATGACCAACATTATGTCAGAGAAATCATTTGGACCCTTACTTTTACAAGAAACTTGCGGCCATAATTCTCTAGTCCATCCAAATTTTCCTGTCTGCGTGTCTTTAATTGTTGAATAAAATTCCTCATATGATGTATTCGTTCCTTCTTCACAAACTTGATGTAGGTGGTAAGTGGGATTCTGGCAAAGTCTCCAATCTTGACCTGAATTCCTGTTTTCTGGTTATAGGCTGAAAAGTCTGAAGGGGTTGTTAAAAATAAAATTGAGGAGAAGGCAGAAGACAAAGGAAAAGTGGATGCAAAGAATGGAGAGGACAAGGTTATTGTAAAGACAGATCAAACTGGTGAGAAAAGTATGGAAGACACAGAAGATGAGAAAGTTGAATTGCCAGATAGAGGGAACAGGACCCACTGGAAAGAGTTGGATCCAAAAACTATGAAGGTCAGTGGACAAAAATGGTTTAAGCAGTCAGCTGTGGATATTTCATGGTAATGTGCATGTCTGTAAGGCAGAAGCTGGGAGCTAAAGTTGGTTCATACTCATTGCTGATAGAAATTTTGTAAGGGGTCTTAAAGATACAGCCAACTAACACAAAATTTTAACCTGTGTAACATATCATCATGTCTTGTAGCCCTCTTCAGTTTACCTGTGTGTAATAGAGGTATTTACATGATGTTATGATTCATTTGGCCATATTGTAGGTGCACATTGAAAGCTTGTGTATGTTTTGCTCATTACATTCATGCCATTGGGTTTTCTATTCCCCGAGTGTAGCTGCTGCATGACAAAGATGTTTAAGCCTGTTTGAAGTACAGAGAAACTTGAAGGAAAAAAAAAAGAAGAGAAAAACAAGGTTTCTTCCTTGATACACCCAGTGCCTTCCTTTGGCAAGCTTAGAGGTAGCCGTAAATAGCTATAGTACCATGCAGTATGAAAAACTGGTATCCATGGTAGGCATAGCTTGTGCCAGGAAACATGGAGACTGTTGATATTTGGTATATGGCTTTGCAATGTTGAGTAGCAAGAATCCTGTAGCTATTGTCATGGGCTAAAGATTACATTTGATGTCACCACAGGTCAGACTCTGGAAACTTTGTAGCCACAAGTTGTTTAAGTAGGGAATGTGGATACTCCAACTTGTCATATTTTGGTGTGTGCATGCATTGTATTGATCTTAATAGTGGTTCCAGATATACATTTTAGGAGCCATTTCTGGTAAAGAATGTCTTGTGCAATGGAGTTCTCTCAACCTTAATGCATTTCTTACATTCCATTTATAGGTATAGGCATAGTTGATTCATCTGAATCCTGCCAAGACAGGGAGATATTTGTGTAGTTTTCTTTATTGGTTCAGTTTTCATTTTGGGTCATGTTTGCTTTTATAATATGGGTCCTTCATCATGAATGGAATTAACCTTGCCCCCATAGGTCCAGGAGCTTCGAGAAGAATTGGATGGCAGGGGTTTGAACTGCAAAGGTTTGAAGACTCAGCTGGTTGCCAGACTGACAAAAGCCATCAAGAAGGAAGAACAAGAAGAACTCATCCAGAGTCAGGAAGTGGAGAGTCCACAACAGATAGAGGAAGTGATGGTTTTGGAAGAAATCAAAGAACATGAAGAAGAGAAAGAAGAGGATACATCTAAGAATGACGAGGATGAGGAGACAGTTGTAAAAGCCTCAGCAGCTGATGTAATTATGGACCCCAAAGAGGTGAACAGTTTATTTTGTGTGCAAGTTTTTTCTTCTTGTGAAACGTGATGTAACTGATATTTTCTGATATTTAAAATGGTATCCAATTGTTTGGTGTATGTGTAGTTACCAATCTTGGGTGACCCTAGTGAAGGACACAATAAAAACACAAGAAAATTTTAGTCACTACTAAGTTTGAACTCCGAAGTCAAGTCTAATGAGCTGTCAGAGCTTAGTTGTTACTATTTCTGTTTTGTGTGGTTAAATTCATTTGCCTTCCTGTTCAGACAGCTAGGGCTACATTGCCAGTTGTGTAGCTGAGACAGAAGTGTGTCAGTTGTTTTCTGCTTAGAATCCATTGTCAATCCATTCAAGAGTCATTAAGATGGTAGTCCATGTAAGTTGTACAGAATTATGTCAAAGTGTACCATTTTGTTCTTCCTTCATCTCTGGCTCACTTTGCAGGCAGAGGAAAAGAAGAAGAAGGATGAGAAAGAGAGGCAGCTTCTGGAGAGGAAGTACACCCTTCCTGAGACTCCTTCTATCCTAGTCCATCCTTCATCTTCAGCTAAGGGTGGTAAATTTGAATGTACCGTTACTAACCTCAGTGTTCTCCTGGATTACAGACCAGAGGACACCAAAGAACATTCCTTTGAGGTAGGTTTGCAGTCTTGAAGGGGTGGGGATGGGATGTTATTGAAAGAGTTTCTCTACCATAAATGTGGGAGAGGAACCCTTTAAGGCTGATGAATTCAAACTTTTTAAGGGAAACATTGAATTTGTGGTACAGAAAATTTCTATTTCTTTAAGTCATGTTCTATGGATGTAGAATGATAGGCAATTTGCTGTTCACACAAACATTCAAATCTTCAAATTATGCAAAATTAATAAGTCTGTAGGGCAGAATATTTTAGTGAATGAGAGCTATTACCATAGGTTACTACCAAAACCTAATTTTAGTCTGTGCAATGTTTACTGAAATTAAGCACATTTTTCTCCAATTCCCTGCAATTTGGGTTGTGTCCATTTCACTGTGGTAGTTAGAATTTAATCTTTCCATTTAGAAGATCAGATCAGAGGAAAAGTTGTAGAGTTCTCTCCTGCAACAAAACAAGGCAACCTTACATAGACCTGATCAGGAATCCCAACCTCTCATTTGGAAAACATTGCTCTGAATATAATTGCCTTCATACCCTAGGATCAAAACACTGGTAGTTGTGCAGTATTCTTCAGCCCTGATAAGTTAAGGAAATGAAAACTGTGGCAATATGTTTTTTTAATGGGTTTTGAGGAGCTCATTCAATGTTATGTAGAGTACACTTGTAGGGCATCTTGCTTGATATTTTTGCAGCAGAGAATCTTATTTGTGAGAAGTATGTGAAATAGTGATGACTAGGCATATAATTGATGTAAAATACAGCAAAAGTGTTTTCTTTTCCTATAGTAGGCTGCAGTTTGTGTAAAGAAGATGGAATGTATAAGTTGGTCACTTAATTATGAGAATTCTGTTTGAATTTCAACAGATTTGCCATAGATGAATTTCTGAAGAAAGCAATTTGCCTTATATAAAAATGTATGAATCATGTGTCTTTCTTGCATTGAACAGGTTTCGCTATTTGCGGAACTTTTCAACGAACTCCTTCAGCGGGACTTTGCTTTCAATATTTACCAATCCATTCTAAAAGCACCTGAGAAAAAGGAGGAGAAGAAAGATGAGAAAAAAGAGAAAGAGAAAAAAGAAAAGAAAGATGAGAAAAAGGAAGAGAAAAAAGAAGATAAGGAAGAGAAGAAGGATGAAGATGTTGGAGAAGAACCAAAGCTGAAGAAGAGGAAAGTGGAGGAGAAAGATACAGCTGAACAACAACCAAAGGTAACTTGGATTTTTAAGGGGGTAGGGGAGGGGGGTTTGGTGGTGGTGTTGATTTGGAATGGGTAGGGTGAGGAAGATGGAATTGATGAGGAAGATGGAATTGATGAGGGTGCAGTTTTTGAGGAAGGATTGGGTGGAATGAGAGTAGGTAAAGATGAGGCAGTGGAAGGTATGGCAGGTTAGAATGGGTGTGGAAGATGATGGGAAGGAACGGTAGCATGAGGGTGATGAACAAATATGAAGATGTTGTAAAGAAGAAGACAACTAGACTATATTGAAGAGTACATTAAGTAGATGGTTTACACATTTTTTGTAGGAAATTAAACTTTTGTGTGTAAATGAAAATGATTTCATATAATTTGGTATTTCGGATTCGACATTGTCAGATTTCTTGATGATGGTGGATCATATAGATGTACAATTAGATGGCATTAGACATTGAAGCTCATGTGGGAGGTGCTGGGTCAGTTGTTAAGAATGGAGGAGGGCCTATAAGTGTTCAAACTTTTTATTTTCCAGTGCTGTTTGATAGTAGAACTCAACCCTGTTTAACTTCTGGGTGCTTCAGTGAAAATTTGGGTACTATTGACTCTTGTGCAATGTATACTTGATGAGAGCTTATTTGGGGCAATTTTTGTCAAGGTTCTTCACCCTAACATCATTTTGGGAACTCTTGGTGTAGTTACCTGGGGCAAATTTGTTGCACTTTCTGATTGGAATGCTGGTCTAAGAGTAAATGTTGTTGGTAGAACAGGAATAAATTTAAAATGAGAACATTTCAAATTACTTTGTTGGATGATTTTTGTTACAGGTTGAGGACAAGAAAGATGAAGCAAAAGAGAAAAAAGTTGAAATCCAAGCAGCAGGTGAGAAGACTGTTTTGTATTTTGTGTCTTTAGATCAGGGTTGTCCAACCTTCGGGCCACGCTCCGCCCCATGGCAAGGTTGCGTCTGGCCCGTCAGAAATGATCTATAGTGCAAAATTTTTCAGTAAGCAGATTCATTGATGATAACTTTAGGCTACGCTGTCCGCTGTGGCATGCGATCAACCATTCCAGTCTTCTATGAAACTGAGTATAGCCTACATTGAAATAATATTACTAATGTCCGTTTGTGTGTTCTCGTGAAAACGCACGAACTGAGAGATTCTCCCTGTGTACTATCATCCACTCATTAACATTCTGCATGTGTAGATAACGCCGACTAATACGTATGTCAAGTTCCCCGTTGCCGGTTTTTTGTTTCAGTCCACGAAGTGAGATTGGACAGCGAACGGTTCGAGTGTCTATAAACGGCTCAACGCAAAAAAATTGAAAAAATGAGTATAGCATGCGGCCCCTCGTCCATCATAACCATTACATGTGGCCCACCGCTGCAAAAGGTTGGACAACCCTGCTTTAGAAGATAGAAAAGTTCTGGATTGTAATGTTTTAGCTGTTACAAGTTTGTCAATTATTTGGAAGTTATTAGGTAGTTTGAAACCTCAAACTTAGCTATGTGTCATTGATTTCAGAGTGGTTCACAGGTTACTAATGAAAGTCACAAAATCTGAATTTCTATCACTGTTGGAGGTTTCAAATCCATTTTTGTGGCCTTGGTCTGCAGAGGTGATTTTGTGTCTCCTCCTGGTATTCTCTGTCGTCAGAAATTTGGCTGAGGCTGGTTCAAGGCTGGTCCTATGGCAGTCATTTAAAGTGAACTTTATTGGTTTTTTTTTTTTAAGAACCACCTCCAAAGTGCAACGTTCTCTCTCCAGAGATCGGTTTCTCCAGGAGTCACATTCATCTTTAAGGATCATTTCCCCTTTCACTTTCTTGTTAGAAAGTGCTTAAGAGTGTCTCATGGAAGGCTGTTTTATGTTAGAACATTGAGTTATAGGCTAACATGCAAAGAATGGCTGGATGTTGCTTTGTAATCATATCAGCATACGTTTCCCTAGTCTGCCGTAGAAGGTGCTGCTGCAGAAATGGGGGTCGTGGCCTGGACTGCAACACTGAGCTTTTTCTTCTTTCATCGTAACCCTTTAATCCAGCACTTTCATGTACTCCTCATGCAAGGTGTGTGGTTCTGTAGTTCTAAATGGTGGGATTATCCCCATAACTTTTGCTACTTTTACAGATGACAGTAAGAAAGATGAGAAGAAGAAGGAAGAGAAAGGAGCCAAGAATCTTGTCAAAAATAGAAGATCCGCATCCCAGGAGAATGTACCTAAAGGAAAGATGGAGACTCTCGATCCAACATTACTACTCTCATGTGTCTACTTTGATCAGAACCATTGTGGTTTCATTGTAGATAAGGATGTAGAAGATCTTCTCAACTGTCTAGGTCTAAATCTCTCTAGAGCTCAGGTGAGAAGTTGATCCTGCAGCTTGTAATATTTCTTGAAAAGCAAACTAAGCTCTAAGCGGTAACAAGTGCAAAGTCATTCTGAAAGAACCTGCATGTTTTATGTAACAACCAATGATGCAATGCAATGTATAAGTGATAGCATTAAGAGACCTTAAACAAGAAAACTCAAGATGTGTGACCATCTTAAGATAACATATCCTCTGCTTCTTGTACTAAGCTTCGATTTCACTTCATACTGAGGGAGGGTGGGTGCTTATGTAAAATGTGCCAAGTTGCCTCCACAGATGTGGAGATTTTTACCCTAAACAAGGAAAATTTTGCCTAAGGGAATATGTGATGTAGACATTTGAGTCAGTACATCAATTTGATCATTTGTATTGTTTTGTAATTACACTACTCTAACATTTTTGAAGTCTGTTTACAGTGATTTCTTGCAGTGTGACAATTTATTTTGTCAGTTTCTTTTGTGTCTCACTTAAGTGTCTATTTCAAAGCCATCTATGTTGTAACATTGTGATCTGGATCTTGAAAAAGGAAGCTTTTGTTTCAAATTAAATATGTACATATGAAGCTTTTAATAAAGTTAATGGATTTTAGTGTGTGTTTAAATAGCATCAATATGTACAGATAAACAAAATGTATTTTGGGTTGCAAACCATTCTGTGCTGCTAAAAACCCCTGACAATAGCTTTTTGTCCTGAACACAACTCACATTAGAGGAGGTATGAATGATGCAGTATTTGATCCTTTAAAAGTTTGGTCATAAAATTTTTCATGAACTATAAAAGGGTGAATTTCTCATTATTTGAACTTTTTCCTTAAAATGCAGTTTTCCAACCTCCTGAGTTTGAAATGCCTTATATTTTACATATAGTTCTGAAGGTAGGAACACTTTCCTTCCCGGAAACGTTAAAACCTTCATTAAAGGGAAAAACAGTTACCCTCACATTATTTTGGATCATTGACCAAATACTACTTTATCTCAGTCAATTTCTTCGTAACACAGAATAGTGTAGGAAAGATAATTTATAAGTTAATTTTAGCAGTTTGTCTGCATCAAGCGATCAATTCAGTGACAAGAATATTGTCACGTGATCCAGAAGTGCCATTCATGAATTATTGTACCCAGCTACAACACTAATTTAAATTGAGGTGACTGCAGTTGCCCTTAAAGGGGCCACAGAAGTGATCTTTGATGGTCACCCTTTCGTAGAGCTTGCGCTCAATGCATGATTGTCCACCTCTGTGATTAATCTTCAAACTTAATTGTTGTTCTGTTAACAGGTTCGTAAATTAATGCATAAAGTACTCTCTAGGGATATGTGGCATTATCGGAAAATGACAGATGGGGTGAAAGATAAGGAGAAAGAAGACCCTGCAGCTGGGAAAGAGGAGCCCAACGGTCCCTTCTCTGAAGAACCTTACAAAGGTACCAGTTTGGATGAAGTATACTTTATGCCTTTCCATTTAACAGTTTTAAAACTTTATGTCAAGGTATGTAAATGTAAGGAAAGATTAATTTAAATTTTGGTTGCATTGATGCAAGGAACGGTTATGTATGAAAAATGAGTAGCATTATTGTAATCTTGAAGTGACTGGGCTGGGGACAATGAAACTAGTAGGTAAAGTCTCGTCACAACCACAGATTTAGTGACATGTTGACACCTCCACATATTATTTTTCAGAAGTGTTGTGGTAGTTCTTCAGTTGATTTATCGTGTGAAGGTTTGGACTTAAAAAAAATGTGACGGGTTTAGGTGAAAATACTGTCTTGTGGGTGGGTTGGGGGGAGGGGGTGGGGAAGTTATGGGGGGAGGGGGTGGGGAAGTTACTGCACTTTGAAAATAGTTGATAACCAGATACAAAGAAACAGTTTGTATTTTATAATATGATACAGTCATATGGGATGTTTTAAACAGCTGGGCAGTTTTGCTGTTAGACATTTTTGACTGTTTAACCATCTTGTAAAACTTCTGTGATTAAAGACATTTTTTGATTCCTTGCCGAAGGCAGGCAAGGAATCTATGCGGTGGTGATGTCGTGTGTGTTATGTATGTGTGTGTGTGATGCCTGCTTGTAAACACAATATCTCCAGAAGGGTAACTCTGAGGGATTTCATACTTGGCATGTAGATTGCCCTTATTGAGTAGATGATCCCTACTGTTTTTGGTGGAGGTCAAAGGTCATTTGGGGTCACCAGAGGTCAAATGGTAAATACCTTGGAAATTGCTTGTA
>WURT03001427.1:0-17020 GCA_009936505.3 Holothuria glaberrima
TGAGTAATTCTAACATACGAAGTTGTATGTTTTGATTATTTACCCACTTGAGGATGACTCTCCGTTTAGACAGGGCATCATAACATGCACTTTTCATCTCCAAAGGCGGTAGGAGAAGGGTTAGTGGTATGTATTTCCTTATCAAAATTAGACGGTTAGGGAAAACAAAAAAATGTTAGCAGAGATAAACTAGCAACATTAAAGTATGAAGGAGAGTTGATGAAAGATTACCATGTAAATTGTAAGTTAACTACAACCTTACACATACAATTCCAGGGACCCACATCCAGTTCATTTAAGTACAAAATTAGGTACTTTTTCAAAACATAAAATAATGGTGAAGTACACCTTGATCAAGTCTGCCACCCCTGACGGCGTTTAGTCTTGAGGAGGAAAAATTTCTTCAACCAGATAGCGGTTACATCACTAAATATACAAGCCCCCCCCCCCCCACCTTACCTAGCTTATGGGTAACCTACACAAATGTTGATGGAGGTCAGCACTTAGTACACATACTTTAATTGCCACGGTTTTTTGTAGTTTTTGTGTTGCATGCGATAGGTTGGGTGGATGTGATACAACGCATGCTAACCCTGCTAGATGTCAATCGCCCTGCTGGTCGTTCTGTTTGTATCTCAATGTTTATAAACTTAACTGCTCAAAGTGTATCTGTCCTCAAAAATTCTGGACCCACCTTTGGCAGTGCCTGCCAGAGCAACACTGTTAAAAATGTCCGCAGTCCGTAGAATTACAGAAAAAAAAAATAAAGAAATGCAAGGAGGAAACGAAAAAAGCTATGTCAATATTTGGAAACCACTGAAATTTCAAGACTATAAATAAAAGTTGGTCAACTTGAAAAACTAGAAACAAAGTGTAAAATATTGCGTTGCCCTGATTAAAATTTGAAGACCCTCAAAATAAAGTAAATCATATTATTATGAGGGTTTCTCTTTCTCCGAATGTCTCCGGTAATTTTATTTGACCTTCACTGTAAACGCACCAGTATATTTTTTTTAACGAGTTGGGCCTCGAATTTCCCCAAACACTGGATCTTCCCTAGACTTATGGTACGCATTTTACACAAGTTTACGTTAGTGTACGCAAATAATTTGATGGTGATTTACACGGCCGTAAAAGCTATAACGTAGAGTTTAGCCATATTTTAAGTAAAATCTATACCGTGGTGTCAATATTTATTCGATCTTGCTTTATATTTGGCCTCACTTAAGCGAATTCTTGCTTTTATTTGTGGGGACTTTCTACCACACAGAATCCTTTCAAAGAGAAAGCAACATTCTAAAACATGAAATCACAAAATGAAAAATGTTTAGATTAGCAACTTTATGGCATGGAAAGTGCCAGTTCCTGCCTTCTTGGAGGCGTTTTGGTAAAAAAAAGTCTACAAAACATTTAGCAAAAACATTATGGTGATCTTCTTCCTGGTGTTGTGGGATGGTTTTAGAGCCTTCCACCCCACTCATGCAGAACGAGGGGATTTGCCATTTGGGACAGTAAGCAGGTAAAGCTTTCAAGGATATCCTATACGTACTGTAAATGTCGCGCCATTTCTTCGTGCCATTCAGTAATCAATACTTAATTGCTGTATTAGTGTTGTGCTTGCATTGCGTAGTTTCAAACATTGTGCATAGTTCTAGACTACACCAAGGCAAGATGTTTCCCTTTTGAAGAGGAGACCAAAGTACTTAAATGCATAAGATGATACTAATTTAGTACCCCAGAGCGATTAATATTGTAGTGTTTTCTTCAGTTTGTTCAAAGACAAGTTCCTTTTAACCCTTTGATACTGCTCCTTATAACAGCTAATTTCCTTTCCTGAAATAGTCTGTGTTGATCAGCAGAGGAAGCTTTAAATAATTACAAGTTCTATTATAATAGAGAAGGATAAATGAAGGTTACAAGTATTAAAATCCTGGACTAAAATATTTGTACTTATGAGTACAATAACGAGTACAAGTACAAAATCCCGAGTACAAGTACGAGTGGAAAGGCCTGGGTACGAGTACGACGAGTATGAGTACTTGATTTTCAAATTCTTCGAGTACAAGTACTAGTACGAGTACAAAGCCATGA
Organism: Holothuria glaberrima; assembly: GCA_009936505.3. Taxonomy (NCBI): domain Eukaryota; kingdom Metazoa; phylum Echinodermata; class Holothuroidea; order Aspidochirotida; family Holothuriidae; genus Holothuria; species Holothuria glaberrima. The sequence goes on from WURT03001427.1 coordinate 2,092, forward strand.
GTACGTGTACAGAAAAATGTACTCGAGTACGAGCACGAGCACGAGTACGTACTTGAGTACTAAGTCTGATAGTCACTCACGCTGTCAAACCTTATTTTAGTGAAACTAGTTAAAGTACCGGTTTATATTTCGTTGAAATGGCTGAAACTATGATAGGAGGAATCTACAGTGATATCGATGATGGCATTCATTTACGAACTAGTTATAGCACCACCACACCCAATGGTGCTAATACATTCAAAGTGGTGGGAAAGAAAATTTACTACTGCACTAACGGACAGCTCTTTCCAGTAAAATTATAACAAGTGGTTGGGGTATTTGGGGTAAGTCACCTGAACCTCCTGCAACACACTTTTCATGTAACCAAATTCGTTACTTATTGATTTAAGAGGGATATTTTCTGTCAACTACGCATGCTGGGTTGCATTTTGTGAACATGTCAACTCTCATGCAGTTTAATTTTGCAAACTGAAGGTGGTACTCTTATAAATGTGGCCCACAAGACTTTTCCTTGAAAATTGGGAGGTGGAACGGGAAGGGGGAGGGTCGATGATGAAATTTGTAATGAAGATGAGTGAAAACAGAGGATTTAGGACTCTTAAAATCGTTTCGAGTCTATGGTATACAAAGGAATTCCTCATTTAATCATTCGTTGGTATCGGATAATCATCTCCAAGAAGTGATGCCAGCAAGTACAGCTCATGAATCATGATATTGTTATGTATGGCCAAGTTGGCTGCATGATGTTGCATTGCATGGATGAGACAAGCGGGGCATAAAATTCACCATTGTTTATAGAACGGTGTTTTTGACTTACTTCGGAAGGTTCAGACTGCGTATGATGGTATAGCTATGTGTGCCTAAGTAATCTAAAGGACAAAAATAAAATGATGTTAAGAATGGAGAGAAAGCTGTTTAGCATTGAAGTCAGAGTGTACACAATCATAATGCTGAATTTACCATGAAAGTCGTTAATAAGAAAAGTATAACTCTTCCATCGACAGGTGCAGAAATTTCGAGAAACATGGGGAAAAGATAAGACATTGAGACATGATCCATCCCTCCGTGAAGACGTCAAAAGACTTTGCACACACGTCACCCTATGACGTCAATACAGCGTTATGACTGCCCGTACTGGCGTATTCCTCTGGTGAAATTCTGTACACTGCTTCATCAGAGCGGCCCAGTTTGGGTCAGTCCAGGAGTGAGTAGGTCCAGGATCTCCAATGATTGCATGCCGGGGTATAACCAGGGAGTTGTTGTGACCAAGGATTAACAACTCCCTGATATAACCACATACCACTGGATAGCAAATCAACAGTGAAAGCACAGCTGATAGAGATGATCTGAAAAAAAACTTTGCAATCGAAATAAAGATTAAAAATGTTGTCAACGGTAGATTTAAAAGGTATTACGAATAGGTTTCTTTTAAGAGAGAGTGTAAAACCAACATATTTGTGAATTCGGAGAGGGGACATCAATATTAACAATAGTAAATGGAATATTCGATTAAGTTGAGCTCAACCACGTGAAGCTTTTCTGTCGGTAAGCAGTGGCGTATAGCAAAGAAAATAAAAACACAGGGGAGGGATCATTTCAAACCACAAGTGTCTTTGCCCTCTCATGCGAGTCCCAAAGTGAATTTGGGGTATCAGAGTAAGCAACAACTAAAGATTAAGATGCTTTTACAAATGATTTTGAAAGGAAATGTGGATGGTAGGTCTTTTTAGGCAAGGGTTGAAAACAAAAAAAGGGGGGATAGAGAGAATCAGTTTGTGAATTGTGAGAAGATGAGATCCCACTCTATCAGATTAGAGGGGTTAAGATTACAAAGGTATCCCTTGATCAAGTTTACTTTAAAGTTGTAGAGCTTTCCGCCATACACTCTGTCCTGCTGGTGTGTAGTGGTGTCGTTAAGGAGGTTCATCCACCCCAAAAGGAGGTTCACCCACCCCAAAAGGAGGTTCACCCACCCCAAAAGGAGGTTCACCCACCCTTAAAACATTCCCGTCCCCCGCAAACTTCCCAATTAGAATTCAGAGTATAAAAAGTATCCCCAAACAAAAATCCAAAAAAATTGTCTCAAAATTTGTTTACCTCTTTAACTTCTAAAACGATGAAAGTTGCGTTCTTTATTGTCACTATTTGAAAGCCCATTAACATTTGATGATAGTAAACTTAATCAGAAAGCTTTGTCTTATAGTTTATCCATTCATTTAAAACGCCGGTACCTCACAGCCGGCAAGGGCGCTTTGCTCTCTCGAATTTTCACCACGGCGGAGCCAGGCACCACAACAGCAACCGTAAATTGGGATACCTCCATGAAGCGGTATAGGTACTTTTGCTGAATATCATAAACACAATATTCTGCGTGCTTTGCGCATACAACAAAGGGGGCATGAGTGTTATTAGTGTTCCTAGCTGCATGTGACCCCTAAAATAACCTGTAGTTATATTACTAACCCCTATTCCTGAGTTCGTCACAATGTGACTTAGAGTCTGCTAACGGCGTGCTCAATGTCGTTTTAACAAATTAAAACGTCGTATTCTAAGAGACATAACTTTGTTACAACACTGGTCGGCCACCGAGGTTGCCTGTGGACCACACTAGGGTCCCTGCAACGGGGTCTTGGCTCTTGGCTCTTTGCTCTCCCACACAACTCCCCCGAACTAAATCAAGTTGTTCAATCCCCGGGCAATCCCGGGTTGGATTTGTCGTGGGGAGTTGTCCGGCCACGCTTTCGTGGTCCGTTTGGCTCTGTCTAGTCGTTCATGTCAGTGTACCCCTCTGGCAACACTTTGGACCCTTCAGTTCCCCTACCTCAAAAGTCTAATGGCCTTTTTGTCGGTGTGTCATTCCTTCATAGCACCATGCTTGATTGTAACACTGATACTGGCGGCTACGTTTATGGAACACGAAGGGGCATTAGAACGTTCAATTTTAAGAATTATTTTTTTTTTATTCTTAAAATAACAGTGTGCTTAGGTACATTAAGTTTCGCATCTTGAAAAGTTTAACTACCGGACAATAGCTCATGGTTTTTTTTTTTTTTTTTTTTTTTTTGCTCAGTGCCATTGAGACACGGTATTCTTTGTAATGGCGTATGATAAGCCTGTGTTATGTACTGTAACCGATATTTTTCATCCACACAGAGGCAAAAAGCATTTCAGCAGAGACATGTATCTAGCGCAAAATGAAGTTCTCTTTTAATTTCAGTTCTTTTGAAGTGATAAGTAAAGTCCCTTATTAAAGAGAACGAGGTAGGAAAGGCTTGAAAGATGTCAGCGAAGTTCTTCGAAAGGAAGTTTGTAAATAAGCTTACTTGCGTTACCTCTGCATGGTTTATTTAAGATAGGCCTACTGATTTTAAGGGTGTACAGTCACAGTCACAAGGAGGAGCGGTGGGGGTAAAGCTAGCAGTTGTTAATTCCTGTAAATGAATTCGACAGTTCAGAATGACTTTCATTAGTAACATATGCTATTTGAAAATTTCAGTTAACATCAGAAAACTGATGGAAGAGGACATCAATTTGGGGAAAAGGGGTGACTTAGAGGAATAATTCGAAATGAAATTTTGTCCAAAAATCGGTATTTTAGAACGGAAGGGATAGTTCATTTGCTGGTTTAGATTTCTCACTTTAATTTTGTTATTAGTTCTGTAGAACGTACAAACAGATTGGTAAATTTATTGGTTTATAAGCTTTTTTTAATTACTTTGATCAACATCAATATTTCTTAACGGCTTATAGGCGTCGATAGTGCATTGTGGTAATTGTTCCACAACATTTCGGTTGGAGAAGGAATAATACAAGTCATTCCCACTATTACGAGACTCATATCAAGGTAAGGAGGATGCAACAAACATTACTAATACATGATATATCACCCTGCACTTCAACGGAAATTAGTGGATATATGCCTATCTAGGAGAATAACTACGACTATCGGGCCTAAGACCCCGCATTAATTTGTGTCATATTTTGTAAAGTAATGTATACGATATGGATAAACCAAATTGATATGGTAATAGCGGTGCTGAAAATTGTCTTATACCCAGTAATGGTGTAAATTACTTGCAAGGTTTTCACTTTATCCTGTAACCATAAAGTATATATCTCTGAGAAGGTATCACTGGGGTAAGGTATAATGACAGAGTGGTGATTATTACATTTACATTATATACATATGATGATAAGCTACATAATTGTACAAGCCTCATTATATAATGTACATAATAAACCAAATGTGTAACAAACGATGAGCGGTGTAGGTGATGTCCCCCGTCAATGATTATAAAGCTATCGTCATATCCTAATTAACATGGCTTAAGCTGTTACGTGTTAATAAGAGAACATGAAAACCATTTCAATTGTCAAAGAATCATCATTAAATAAAACAAAAATAAGGTTACACTAATCTTTGTTTGAAGATAAAAGGAGCCACCTTTTCATATAACAGGCTATCTATTTGCCCAAGGTATGCACTAAATTTTCAAACATTTATAAAAGCCTGTAAAGAACTGCAAATTATTTGCCATGGCATTCGTTCACTTTGGTTCGTTTTGTCTATATTCGTTACTGTGGAGCCGGCGTCGAAGAATTTTGGATACGAGTAAAAAGTACGCCTTGCCAGTTTATTTACAGCCGGAACTTGATAATTGGTCCTACAAAAGAAATTGAAATATAAGTTATGTGAACGATATTAAAAAAGTACTGATAATCTTTCTGAGACAGAAGGTGGGTTGATATTCGAACAATTCTAATATACGAGTTAGTTACATGCTGTATATGGACGTACATGTTTTTTTACAAACTGTACTCGCTTACTAGTTCTACTTGACTGTAATGTTGCTTTCCGTTATATAACACTGCAGGGAGGTCTGCAACGCTCACCTTAAAGCATACTCCTATACTTGTAAGCAAAATGTAAATTCTCAATCCTAAAGCACGAGCTATCTGAGATTGTTAATATCTAGTACGGCATGAGTCCCTTTGTTGGGCTATGCTAGCAAAAATGGTTGTTTGAGCAAAATCACACGCACCCTGTATTCAAGTGGATAAATTTTTGATAATGTGATTCTTTTAAATATTTGTAATGTTTGTGTTTGGTATACGTATCTTCATTTATTTTTAAAGAAAATTTTTTTATGAAAGCCTCGTTTAAATTGTTTAAATTCTCAAATGCCATCACTCTGTTATGTGAATATTGTGTCGTGCCAAGTATTTTCATGTAAATGCCTGTCACACCATTGAAGGCATTTAAACTGAAGTGGCGCAGTATGAACATAGGACCATGTGTTGTCAATAACTCTAGGAATTAGGAGACAGTATGACGTCATATGGCATTAGAAACAAAATCTGTTATTTTAATATTATAAGATGGATAGCTGTAAAATGTGTGATTGAACGGAATTCCGTGCACGGCCTAGAAGATTCTTGAAATTAAAAACCCTTAAAATTTTGTTTATAACTTTTCAGACTTTGTTACGTCATGGGATTTTGCATTTCTTTTAGTCTAGCTATAATTTCTGTACAGGGAGTGTTCTTCTTTGTTAAGATTCCTATCTTTTTAGAGCACTTCCTTTCACGACTAAATGAAGAGATTTCAGTATACTTGAAAACTTACAAGCGGACTCAAACTTTAGCCCTCACATGTAGCTCCACCTTCACCCCGGTTGTGCTTATGATACATGCAATTGAGAACTTCTCGTACTTCAGTTATGGTTCTTGCATCATTGCTTACACTAAAGTAACGTTTTAAGAAACTGCTTGATTATGTAAATTAAATTTTACTTTACCTTGTAGATATGTATATTTGCTGTTGTTAAGAAACAAATGCATGAAATGAAATAAAATGTGGCAGAAGTAATAGGCTTTTGTTAAAAATGTGCAACACGTTAAAAATGTATTTACAATGCGTAATGTTATCCCAGATTTATACTTTGACTTTTCATAATTTTCTTAAAACGTTACTTTAGTGTAAGCAATGATACAAGAACCATAACTGAAGTACGAGAAGTTCTCAATTGCATGTATCATAAGCACAACCGGGGTGAAGGTGGAGCTACATGTGAGGGCTAAAGTTTGAGTCCGCCCGTAAGTTTCCAAGTATACTGAAATCTCTTCATTTGTCTACATTGTGAAATTAATCAACTTTTTTGCAATGAAAGTATCAACTTTTTTCAATAAATATACTCAAAACGGTTCAAAATATATCATGAAATCGTACCTAATTTTAATCTCTGAAATAGTCATACTTTTACCAAAGGAACGGTGGACGCCCCCTTAGACCCATTTGCAGAACGGCAGTCTAAAAGCTTAAGCCCAGCAGGGAAAACTTTACGCCTATGGGCTTTATGTATATGAACGTGTTATGGACAGGTTTTGCAAAAGGACATTGGACAAATAGCCTTCATGATTTTCTGTTTACATGGGAATGCCCCTCTTCCAATGAGAATGAAGATAATGTAGAACTGCATGCCCGTGGCAAGGAAATATGGCACAGGGGGTACCGAGAGGTTATGTTTGTCGCCAGTGAACCACCAAGTGATGTCAGTTTGCGGGAACCAGAGGCATAGGCGCACGAGGCGGGGGACAGGGGGAGAAATTTTTTGGGGCAGTGACTGCCCCCCAAAAGTTTCTAAGGTTGGAAATTCTGGCAGGAAACGACAAAAATTCGGGCACAGAATAGGTGAAAATCCAGCAGAGATGAACTAAAAGTGAAAAGATTGCCCAAATTTTCTAATGAGTTCCCTAATTTTTGATCGAATGCCCGAAAAATGTGCAAAACCTTTCGCGCGCTTCGCGTGCATGTGGTGGTTTGGTGGTCTATTTCATGCACCTGAACTGAAACGAACTTCGGCCAACTTTTTGAAATTCGGGCGAAAAATGTTCTGCCCCCAAAGTGGACGAGTCCCGTACGCCTATGACCACAGGGGATGATATCTTTAGCCCAAACACCGGTAGCTTAGAGAAATTGTATATTCGTATGCACATGCGTGCAAAGTGCGCAAAAATTCCCCCTTCTGGTAATTTCCCCCCTCCTCTTGTAATACGGAGACTTTAAAAGTCTCCACGGGTGAACAAAACAAGCTATGATCAATATTATGCTTTTTCAACTCCACAAGGGCAGATGAAGAGTTCAGTACGTGGAGAACAGTGTGGCGACCATGAGCTGCCCTAGGAGACCTGTGTGGTTCAGTATAATTGAGGTGGGACCAAGAGGGAAGACATCCCCGAAACGTCTGAAGAAAAAGAAAAATGGAAGTATTAGCATGGGGCATTGAGCTAGCCTTTGAGTGACACTGAAAGCAGAACCAAGCTCTTTGCACTTCACAATTCTGTCCACAATTGTTGAATTTTACTTTGAACGAAATTTTCCATAAAGAGGTTACAACGGGATGAAATTTACAGCCACTGAGGGTAGAAAAATTAAATATTTGAATAAATTTGTTGTACGAGTCAATTTTGCTTCAATTTTATATAGTCATCATGTCACGAATGTCACTCAAGGTATTAGGTTGCTACCAGAAAACCCCATACCTTGCATCTAACTTTGAGTATACACATAGTTTTGTCTAGAATATTTAACTGGGAGTGGCATTTTGGTGCTAATAATGTTCATAAGTGATACACTGTCGATTGCAAAAAAAAACATTGACCATGGTAATACCTGTGCGCAGGCTCAGCTGGGGGGGGGGGGAGGGAGGTACCCAGGATATTCCAGACATAGGAACTAGCCACTCGACTGTGGGCCAGCAACCCGACAGATGGGACAGGTTGTGGAAAGGGTGACGAACTCTTAAATTCTAGGAGCGCAAAAAATCCAGGGTTCTATTGCAAAAAATTAAAAACAAATTAGTTTTCACTGAGGGAAATTGGGGAATTTGAGGTTTGAATTGAAGTCTGCCTCTCTAACAGCAAAACCAAAAAATTCGTCGGGAGAATGGTTGTCGCCGGGAATGACATACTTCATTTTACTCGTTAAGGCTCCCCGGAGAAACTGGAAAAAAAATTCCCGACAGGTGACAACCTTCCCCGATTGGGGATACCCCTTCTCTTCTCTCCCCCTCCCCGCCTACTTGGCACCAGCTCTGGACTCGGCACTAAGACACTTATAAAACATGTTTGCCACAATTGCGTAGAATATTTCAAAAGTTAGTGAAAAGTGGAAAGAACTTAACATCGCTGCAATGGCGTGATTCTCCACAATAACGCCTAACCAGAAAAATAAAATAATTGTAAACAGAGCCGAAGGTGGAGGCGTACGTAGCGCGCCAAAAGTTTTTGCACATAGAAAAAAGTTGTTACAGTAAATAAAGTACGCTCATCATTAAGTGTCTTGGGGGTCATTTAATATTTTGTTTAATAATCGCTAGAGCATGCCTGTACACAGGCAGTATAATTTTATTTTCTATCGATTTATCAAATCGGAAATTGGTCCGCAAGGGGAAGGGGCACGGTCCCTCCGGTCCGCCACCCCGCCTGGCTACCGGTCTTTTGAGAAGTACCCTGTCCTTTCATTGAATGTCTTCCTTTAGTACTGATTGCAATTTCCAACAGCTTCGATTCTGAGTGAAGGTATCTGGAGTGTTAATCTGTAGGTGTAAAACATCCATTATTACGGGAACATCTAAAGTCTTTTAATGTACTTTGCGAAAGGATCTACAATATCCGAAAAATATATATCACCGTTAAAATAATCTTGATTTAATAAAGATCTCTGTCTCATTCTTTCTGATAATAAAGCATATTTAGAAATAGCCGTCTGAGGTTTTCCCGTCAGTCATCTGACATCTGTTTAAGCAGAAAGTTACTAGGAAGGAGATCAAACTTGCCATAGACCAGGCCCATAGACTCATTGAAGCAAAATTTGGCTTCCGATGGTAGTCTCGCTGTCATCATCAAAATGTTTATCCAATACCAAGCTCAGCTAAGACCAATTACTCATTGTCAAAATAACAATGAAAAGAAGCCCTTCTATAGCTTTTAACCCGTTAACTTTTCATTACCAGTGTTACACAAAAATGTGGAATTTTAAACTTTTGTCGTTATTCGTCACATACTCATTCAGTTCGTTATTCCAGAAATTCCTCAAAGCTCACAATTCGAGTATGTTTCTCAGTGAAGCAGATATTTGCCAAAATTGATATAAAAACCTTCGGACTGAACAATAATGGAAGCATCGAATTCTTTTATTTGCCAAACGTTGAACTGATAATCTAAATGAACCTTGGTTCTTTTTCGGAAACAAACTTCACATCAAGGAATATTTGTACAACGGCATTTCAGGATTGCTTGGACATGAAAAGAACAGATCATCATTTATCATCAATGGGGGGGGGGGGGGCTAGTTAACAGAGGCTAGACATTACGAACAAAGGAACCCGTCCATCAAAGTTTAATCGTTGGAATTTTTTAAATCTTTTGCGAATTTCTTGTGTCTCCTTTCTGTCACCTCCTGGGTATAGGGTATAATCCTAAGTGTTTACTAAGATTAATTTAATGTTTTAGTAGGGTTATTAGTGGCTTGAAATTACCACTGCTCCGAGTAATGCGTGGGAGGCTTAGGTACATAGTATAAATTACAATATGCTTCCACACCTAGCCTGTCAAACAATTTTTTAGCATCATACAATTTCTTAGAAACGAATTAATCAGAGCGTACGGTTTCTTGCCAAGTACTTCTGATGTCTTTATTCTGATAAAAGGTACATCTAAGAAAGATTTCATGTCAGTGAATCTATTTAAACGGCAGCCTATCAAAAATATAATAAGCATAGATACCAAACTCCTATACTTACACTGTTACGGAAATTGACACCGCATGGAGACGCAAATATCGATATTTTGGCCTCCATGAGGAGTCACCGCGCAATTTTAAGTTTGGAGTCTATGCTTATGTCTTAAGTTTGCAGTATATACCAAATAGCGCCCTCTATTAAAACCTGACAAACAATGCTTAGACTATGCATTTAAAGTTTAAAGGTTACTGCTGTCCTGCATAACTTTTACAACTGTTTCCCCTTCCCCCAAACTATTTTCGCTGCATCTTTTTCCTTCTCATCTTACTAATGTTAAAGATATCAATCTCAAGTCCCTTAGGGCAATGTGCCCACATACTTTCTAATAGCACCGCAGTTACTGGCCCTCTTTAGTGGACAGTGTCTCGGGCTGACTAATGCAAAGCGCGAGTCTTCGGCACGATAACCCCAATGAGCATTTGCAATTCATAATTCACAACTTCGGCAAGCCCGTAGTTAGGGGGATGGGGGCTGACCTCACCTAGAAAAAATTTTCTCCCAAGAAATTTTTCGATTTCTATTGCCTTTATACATTTTTACACATTTAGCCAACCTCAATATGCTTCGTCCTACTAAACTCGGTAAAATATTTGGCATAGTGTATAAGATGGAATAGGGCCCGTCCCCTAATCTGCCTACTTAATGCGTTGTGTTAGTTTGGTGAGTAGAGCAAACATGACAGCAAAACGTCAATTATGCAAATTTTACTTTCAACTAAATGTTCACATTGTTCCCGTTAGTCTGTAAGTATATGGTGACCATGGCTGTCACCGAATGTTTGTCAATATGAGTGGACTTAAAAGGTCATTCGCTAGTTGCATTTGACGGCACTTGAAACAAATCTGTTCCCATTATATACTAATTAATAAGAATTTAAAATATATTAGACGGCTACGTTTACTGAATAATATTTTTTTGTTTTCCTCCAATTATCTGTATAATACTATCAATAAGATGGAAAACAACGGGAAACAATGACGTTAATTTATCTTTTTGTCCAAGAAAACTTTGACTGGAAGTGTGCACTTTTAGAAAGTTGAAATAAGAATTCAGAAAATGCTTTCACGAGTAAGTTCTGAGTAGTATTATTGCCCGGCATTTTAGGTTTGAGAAAGCAATCTGAAAACCTTTCCTCATACGCTACGCAGCAATTTAAGCTTTGAAAATGCAACATATTAAAAGCCCAAGATACACAATGCTCTTCACAAAGGCACAAACTGAATTACAATAAAACAAAGTAAAAGTTAAAAACCTAATTGGCTAATAACGTGTCTGATTTTCTCTAGTATTCATACCTTTGCTCTTTCACCTTGTGTCTCCTTACAAAAAACTCTGGGACTCTGTGTCTCCTTACAACAAACAACTGGAAAGACTGAAAGAACAGGGTACAACATGACTGAAAAGATAAAACGTAGCATTAGTGATATTCAATTAAAATTGTTGTCATCCAGATGGACCTATACAGATTACAGGAAACCAAACTTAAAACCAAGACTCCTATTGTGATACAGTGTTTCTGAAAACATTTACAATTATTTTTATGAAACTATTGACTGTTCACATATCAATAATTCATTGTGAATATCTATAGCCTCAGAATCAGGACGAAATACTTTACTTAAGCAGTGTTATACAAACGAGGTTATGTACTACCCAGCAACCAAACAATAATTTCAATAGGCTAAATCCATCCTCAATGTTTTCGCCGTTTGTCAAGTCGTTCTCGCCCCTTTTTCTTTATATTCAATCTCTCGACTAACTTCAGCGGCGGATCCAAAATTTTTCGGGGGTGGGGGGTCTGAATGTTGGATAATTAACTCTCGGATACAATCTGGCACACAGTGGCGTACCCAGGATTTCTCTCAAGGGGCTGGGGCATGCAGTATGTTGTGTGATCGCCGGCCTGGGGAGATGTTTAAGGGAAGCTCTCCCCCTCCCCTTTTTTGACAATTTTTGAAAAATTAGGTGTCCTTACAAAAAAATCTGGTGCCACATATGCTACCTTCTGAAGTAAAATTTTTGTTAAAACATTTACGTATTTTTAGGAATTAAAAAAAAAATTGGCATCAGTGAGGGGGAGGCATGCCCTCCTCCCCCCCCCCCGTGTACGCCAGCGCTGGTGATACTTCTTCCAGTTCCAGGATTTTCCGATGTTTCCCGAAATTATTCTCTTTCCAGTAAATTTCCCGAAAAGCACCAAAATTTCGGGTAATTTTGGGAAGAGAGGAAACAATGGCTATGCACCTCTGCAGCTTTTGAAACTACTCAGTCTCATTGAGACAGTTTGTCGGCCAATGTTTTAAGTTATAAATCAAACTGGTGGGGTGTAGTGATGAATGAACACCTCAATTTGGACACTTTTTGGTCAGAAAATGAAGATTTTTAGGCACTTTTTACTAAGTTTCTTCTAAAAGAGGAAAAAATGGTTGAAAATTTTTGGCGGCCAAGAGCAGGGGGGCCCGGACCCCCTGGACTCCCCAAGTCCGCGCCTAAACTTCATCGACTGGCTACGAAAAGAAGGCGGCGGGCTGAGCCCCACTCATACACTAGTTTAAATATTGTAAAATATGTTGAATTAACCAAACCTCGTTGACGCAAAAATATCTATCACCTAAAGGAGGTAATGTGAGGATAGGATAAATTGAAACTTGGTAGCAAATGGCACATCATCAAATCTATGGTCTTAATAAAACCAGTCCATGTCATAGACATCCCGGCTGCTGCAGTGGCGTAGCCAGACTTTTCAATCTTGTGGGCAGAGGGGGGGGGGTGGAGGGTATGAATGGTGGGGCAGATTTAGCTGATACTATAGCTGATACTATAGGACTATTGTTACGGCTTGATGTGGCATTCAAACCAATAACAGCGGAAGATTCAAAGATCACAGAAGGATGAGATTAAAATTCAACAACTTGATTATTATTTACGATTAAAACCCATTTTCCTTAATTCGTACAAATATTAAATCTTAGCATTAGCCTGTTTGCAATTATTTACTTATTATACTTATCGCTAGTCTTGGCCGGCGATGCAACGTCTATGACGGTAGGCTGCTGTAGTAGGCTTGGTTTCTGCGATAGCCTAGGCGGATAGGGCAAAGTCGAAGTGCTTGCTCTGGCGAATATAGTCACTCTTTAAACGGCAACTCTCACGGTGCAGTGGAATGGAGTAGAGAAAATGGCTGGCTTCTGTGTGCTCTGATGATGTAATGACTGCAAGCAGCACACGTTTAGTTGAACTTGAAGAATATTAACAGTGGAATAATGTATACACAGCATACGGTTCAACCTCGTTCAATCAGCAACAGTGTTGTATCCGAGGCCGGCTTATCCGAGACCGAGACCGAGACCGAGACCGAGACCGAGACACGACCATCCGAGACCTAGACATGACCATCCGAGACCGAGGCGGAGACACGACCATCCGAGACCGATACCTGCTTACTGTTTTTGTTAATGCAAGAGAAGAGAGACGCACATATAACTTCATATGTGCATCCTTTTCAAATGTTCTAGAACTCATCTTTTCCTACTGTAATTCAGGAGGATCAGGGGTGGCACCAGGATGTGCCTGGCGGGGGCAGACTACCCGAGGGAGTTGGCAGCGACCCGACAGCCCCGATGCCGTCTAGGGGTTGGTGAGGAAAGAGTTGAAGAAAAGCTGTGTGCTAGACCATGCCATTGCGGGACATATACTTTATAAAATTTGTATATACTTGAGGAACATAGTTCCGCGCTGATTTAATGCTTTTCTCGGAAACTAAACTGTGAAGTTGCAAAGCGCGCGAAGCGCGCCAAAATTGTTTTGGTAAACCAACACTGAAAAGCATCTGTACCAATTCAAAGCTGATATAGGTCAATTGTCAAGGCAGTTGTGCCCTATCATGCATAACTTAAATTGCACTTCCCTTCTCCTCGAGTCACTAGTTGTACCGCACGACAGACACAAGAGAACATTCACTAGGTTTAACAAAATGAGATGAACTGCCCGACATTTGCATAAATCCATGTATACCCGAAAAAGTGGAAAGGGTTTGTAATTTATTTAGCTATAGGCAACGAAACTGAGAAAAAATGGGCAAAGCGTACCGAAAATGTGTAGTTTTATCGCAGATATGACCCTTTTGAAAGCCAAAATAATGAGTAAACCGACCATGCAACCATGGGTGGCGATAAAATTTTCCCGACAAGCCGACGGGACATGATGCCAGTGACCACAAGTTCCCACAGCCCTATGTCGAAGGGATGGTGAAAAGGGGATATGAAAGAGCCTAACTATCCCTGCCATTGCAGGGCATATTTTGCATAATATTACTTAATACTTTAAGAGCCGAGTTTCACCGTGATATTGCTCTTTTGAATCTTAAAATTGCAAAGCGCGCGAAAACGTTTGGTAGGCTTACACACACACACACAAAAAAAGTGGTCATTAAGAACAAAAGGGGAAGAAATAAAAACTGTCGGGGATAACATACGTTTATTCGAACCACCTGGACTACCCTATGAAATAGCCAAACTTTGTTCCGTAATTCGCTCACCAACTGACTGTAAGGCATGACACACAGAAGAGAAGAGCAACTAGGCTTTGCGACATGGGATGAAATTTACGACCTCAACATAAACTGTGTACTCTGCCTACATGTTACTTGGTAAGTTGGACAAGACCTGTGCCATCTGTCAATGCGGAATTGAACTATTGAAGAAACTGGGGTTCCTCTACAGCGCGCGAAGCGCGCCAAAAACTTTGGATTCGTATTAGAGAAATTGCCCATTTGAGAGCACAAAACAGGTAAACCATCGGGGCGACTAGTCGCCGTGGGGGACTGCATACTTAATCGTATCGACTCAGACTCCTCGACGAAACTATACAAATTCCGCGACGGGGGCCAGCCTTCCTCGTTGCCCCCTGCCCCCATCTGGCGCCACCCCTTAGGAGGATAAATCTCATACCCAAGGGTTTCTCCATGCACGATGCACAAACAACATACAGAAACACGTGGGCAACCTCAGTAAGGTGTAAGGTACTAACGTTAGTGTCTAGTAGTGCTAGAGTCCTTCCCTCGTATGTACAGTATACATACCGGTACGTACGTTATAGTCGACGTAAGTCAACGTAGAGTCCAGGGC
>WURT03001448.1:0-17019 GCA_009936505.3 Holothuria glaberrima
CCCCTTTGAAAATTTTTGAAAAATTAGGTGTCCTTAGATACAATCTGGTGCCACATATGCTACCTTTTGAAGTAAAATTTGTCTAAAAAAATGACGTATTTTTAGGACCTAAAATAAAATTGGCCTCAGTGGGGAGGTCCATGATGGGAAATCCCTCCTCTTTTGTGTCCTTACATGCAATCTGATGACATATGTGCTACCTTTTTGAAGTAAGATTTGTGTTTACAAAACTTGCGTATTTTTAGGAACTAAAACAAAAACGACATCAGTGATCACCGGCCTGTGGGAGGGGTCTAAAGGGGAGGGGGTGTCCCTTTGAAAAGTTTTGAAAAATTATGTGTCCTTAGGTGCAATCTGGTGGCACAAATGCTACCTTTTGAAGTATAATTTTGGTTTCAAAATTTGCGTATTTTTAAGAACTAAAAGAAAAACGGCATCAGTGGTCGCAGGCCTGGGGGAGGGATGTAAGGGGAGATACTGTCCCCCTCCCTTTGAAAATTGTTGAAAAATGAAGCTTCCTTACATGCCATCTGGTGCCACGTATGCTACCTTATGAAGTAAAACTTGTGTTAAAAAAGTACGTATTTTTATGATCTAAAAAAAAAAAAAATTGGCATCCGTGGGGGGCATAGCCCAATACACCCCCCCCCTTGCGTACGCCAGTGTTTTCTGCAAAATTTTACAGGATATAACTGTTTATTACCATTCTTAAAAAATTATGAACTTAGTTCGTTAACCAAGTGAAATACGTAAAACTTCTGTGAAAATCCAAGAGCATTTCATGTAAATTAGAAATACAGAAATTATGCTGAAAATTTTACTGTAATTTTACCAAAAACTTTTACAGTGTACATATGTGAAACTAATCTGAAAATCAATGTGCACAGAAACATCTAAGTCACCCTTTACTTTTTTAACACTATTAGAACTACTATGTAACAAAGGGATAGCGCAGCGAACTATATCTCCGTACCTTTCGAAACTAAGCAAGTCTACCATTTCAAAAGGCTGTACTATCTTACCATCAATAGAAATCATTAAAAATAAGGCAAATAAGACTTTGAGAAAGTAGTAGTACCTAGAATTGGGTCGATTTCTTCAAGGAATGAAGAAGTATTGGATTTCTCCGTAGTCTGATGAGTTGTTTTGATGCATTTATCGTGTGATGTCATCTCAGTTGTTTGGAACAACACGTTGTCTTGAAACATTGTTGCCATACTTTGACTTCCAATGAACGCAGTACTGAAAGGAAACATACGTCACAATAACTAACTGTAATGTATTAAATGTGTTGTTGACCTTATGCACTGACGTCCACACCTACTTGAAAACGCCCTAGATAATCACATACTGCTGCCCCATTGTAAAAAAAGTGTTAACATGGGTGTATTTTTAGCGTGCGCGCCGTGAGTTTTTAAAACTATGACGTCATCTCATACTTTATGTAGAGAAGTCTGTACTTTTTTAATTGGGAGCTTTTGAATAATATGTAGATTTGACCAGCGGCGTTGTGCCCATTTTACCCCCCTCCCCCCAAATTGTCAAAGGTGTTACATGATTTCGTCTGAAAATGCGTTGGAAAACCACTCACATGCCAAGTTTATATGAGACGTTTATCGATCTCGAAAATAGAAAATATAGCACTTTGCCATACGATAATTTTCACCTTCACCGTTCAAAAAGGTTTTTTTTTTCGCACAACGCATCTTATACCTTCACCCAGTCACCACTACCAAACCCCCACCCAGTTTAGATTTACACGTCTCTGGAATTGACCAACAACTACATTCTCAGAATAAATCGGATGACAACTATTCCCTCCACTTTTGTAACAATGTGGTAACCTGCCAGTGACCTCATCGGCCGGTTGAATCACTTCCTTCTTGAAGGTAAGTTTTAAGTAAATGTTAAGTTGAACACTCACTGCTTCCAAGTAAAGTACAATAGTAGCCTTCCTTTTAATATCCTTCGCATTAGCACAGAATAAGAAGCTTCTATTTGGAGTGTTCTAGTGATAAGGTAAGGAGGTGGATCGAAATTTTAACACCGACCCCGAGTAAACCCGTGTTCTCACTTTATTCGCGCTCAGTGTAACACGGTGTTACCCCTAGCGCGGGGTATGTGAGACCACACCACTCATCTCCGAACGGAGGGTTCTGCCGTTTTAAATACCGTTTTCGTGTAATTAAATATAGGTCACAGGTACGGAGCTGTACGAACTCCACTTCCTATCAATATTGTACACACTAAACAGACTGGTATTGTATTAAATGAACTACCGCTAGTTGCTGCGTGGCGAAACTATTTTCCTTGAAGAAAGCAAATTATTCGAGATTGTTTTTTCATAAATTTTTCCCAATAGGCCTACTATTTAATGCAGGTCCATAGCCAGACACGGTATACAGAAAGGACGAGATAATTTCCAGGCCGGGCGAAATATGTTTTAGAGACCAAATACTTGTATAAATTTAGCCTTACTTTTACCAGTCTAGGGTGTTTTGATTTCCGCTGTAGCCTGTAAATAATGATTTACCTAACAATTTGAAGACAAACAAGAGAAAAATTCGCGAGAAACTTATTGACTTCCGTAACAACCCAATCAACTGAACCCGGGGTACATGAGAACACAAACTGGAAATCACGGTGTTAACCTGGGGTTTTGCCTTGGTATAAACATGGGGTTACACCGGTTGACGCGGGGTATGTGAGACCATGCCTTACAAGAAACTAACCTTGCGGCTATGCATGGTTACATTATCAACATAACTATAACAATACAAAAACAGTGAATCCTCATGCACCCCTTTTCTCCGGATATTACGGTCACCCTATTCACTACGCAACTGTGGGAAACATGACAAAGGCAAAGGTTACTGGATAAGAGGAAGATAAAATGTAGGGAAAAGAAAAAAAGAGACCAGTAGAAAACTGTCTAAACTACCTTTGTAAATATTATCTTTTCTAGCAGGTATTTAAAATTCAAACATAATCAACCACGATAACAAGGAAAAAGAACCCACCCATATAAGAAGACACAGTCCCTAAAATAAGTTTTTCAAACAACACATCGCTCATCTGGGCAACAAAAGGTTATTAGACTCACCAATTCAAAATATGCTCCACAGAAAATATTCATAGCACTTAAAATTTTCAGCCTATGAACAGTCATCCATTACAATAACTGCAATCCGTTGAAAGGACATAAGAGATTCTAGACGAATGAACAATCGGATCTGTGCTGTTAATAGCCTAAGTACAAACGATTAGGAAAGACAATGGTGCAATCTGTCTATCGATCTTACATCCGGATTACCAAGGATTCGACCCTTCAGTTTCCGTATTACTCATAAGACTGAGTAAATGCTAGGCTCATTTAGCATCACTTTATTTATATAAGTTTCCTGTTCCTTGGAGGATCTTCTATTGAGTAACTTTGACAATATTGTTTAATAAAAAACTGTGGAAGTTATTATAGGGTTTCAATTTGTAAGTGTTACTATAAGAATGAGTAGTACATAAAAAGCTAGTATCTTTCTCATTTTGGCATAATTTAGTAAAGTGACTTTTGTCAATGAAAACAAACATCATGGACATTTCTTCTCTCTTACACACACGTATCAATATAAGTATATATATATATATTTATATATATATATATATACATATGAATATTTATATACAAACAGTGATGTCTTTTCCTACATAGATTTAAGGTCATTCATTATGCGTAGCTTTTCCTCGAGACATAGGTTACATCGGGTGGGAGGGCTGTGAGGGGGTGGAGGGAGTTAAAATGATAAACTCAGTGATGCTGTATAGGGTACATTGCCAAATATACTAGTCAGCTTTGTCTTCATTTTGTATTTATTGCTTCATAATTATTTCTTGGGGGTCGCATAGGAATTTTTGAAACTTTCACCCATTAAAATCGCCTCTCTCAAAAAAAAAAAAAAGAAGAAAAGAAGAAAAAGAAACCACAGTGAATACGTACATACCTGTAGACACTCTCCAAAGACCGTATGGAAGTCACCTAACCTTAGCAAATGCACCACTAGCTTGCCGTATCCAAACAACATTTCTTCAGTCACATGAAGAGAGTGTGCGCACGAAACTTGCCGGAACTCGGTTTTGGTAGGTCACTTTTCTTTTCTAAATGCTAGATTTTGTATCTAGCTAATTTCATAATATACTTCAAATATGTATCTATTTATCCGGCTCTCTGTGTGTCTGTCTGTCTGTTTGCAATGTAGTTACCTCTAACACAGGCACTAGCTTGCATTAAACTAAAAGAGTATGTTTTGCCTTTTTGAAGGCATTTCATAGTACTTTGTATTCAGGATCTGGCCAGGCAGTTCGATAATGCGGATATCGAAGTTTCTTTCAGAGGAACAGAAGCAATTGATGGGAAATTTCGTCTACACGGAATTTTTTGGTGCAGTGAGGTGCATAATGGCAGCTGCTCAGTAGTAGGTAGTTGTGCTTGTCAGTGAGCTCATTGAACGAGTCAGTTTTGCGTGAGTCAATTTTTGTGGCCACTGGTGTCTATGGGGGCAACATGAAATAGTAGGTAATGGTGATGGGATTATTGTTTGCCAGGATTAGGTACATCACCATCCAAGTCTTTCTTAATGTCACCCTAAATAGGTCTGGAAGCGGCTTTACGAGCGGAGATGCTCTCTACGATCGGTATGTTTGTGTACAGAGACGACAAGTCAAAAGTGGCCACGAGCTTGCTCCGCGTGAGTGTTTTACCTCAACAATTTTGTCAATAACGTTCGTGGTGGCCTGTCATGGGGGATGGATGGGACCAGGGGTTGAAAGAGCTTTTGAGATTTTGAAGTAGGGCTAGAATAGAGACGTTAAAAGTGATCACGATTGCCAAGTTGTTTGTAGGCCTAAGGTCTCTATGCGACTTTGTAATATAGCGTTGATTCACTCACTCATATCAGGTTGCCACTCGCCACGTCTCTCTTCCTACTCAATACTAAATGAAGCACAATAAAGGAAAACAACCCGACAGTGTTTAAGCTCAGAAGATCGTGCTCTATGAACATAATAGATCAGTGGATCGGTACGAGCGAGGTCACTGGTTTGAATCCTGCTTGAGGCTGATTTTCATTTTATATGTTAATATCCTCTTTCAATACATTATGAGTGCCTATGTTAGAGTTAAAACGTGACCATAGATCTCTGTGCGACTTTTTAAAGTAGCGTTCATTGACTCATTCATATGAAGTCGCTAAGTCTCTCTACCTACTCAATACCACATGGGAGGAGCTCCTATGATGACGTAGAAACGGAAAACTTAACCCTACAGTATTTTTTTACAGTACAATTTAAAAGACTGGGAATTTGAATGAACATTTTATTTTTGTAAATAAATAACATTACGTATGCAAATATGCAAATAAGATGACGTCATAAGATTTTCTTCTTTCCAAAGAAAACCCTCACAGATCACTGCTATTTTGTATTGCATGGTGCAAGAGGATGTTTGGCTATAGTTTCCTCTTTTATTTGATACCAAGTTTGAGGAAATTGGATCTGAAATGAGGAAGACATGCCCAGGTTAGTCTTTGTTTAATTACATTCATACCCAGACGGTCGATGTATACACATTGAATACATACACAGTGCACACACATAGCGTGGGTAAAACGTGAACAAAGCCTGTTGCTTTATATGTATAAATAGCACTGCTCGGGCCTTGTACGGTAGCTCGTAATGGACAGTTTGGTGAATGAAAAAGTCCGAATGGTGGTTGTGGGTTAAATTTGATATTGGGAGGGGTTAGTTAGTTAGTTAGATGAGGTTTAACGGCCCAGTTTACAACCAATTGGTTCAATTCGAGCCGGCCACGGCCTTTTTTCCAGTTGGGAGGGGATTTGGGGGTTTGAAATATTGATTTTTGACTGGAGTTGACACTTTTTAGAAAATAACAATCGCCTACAGCTTCAAGCCACTCTGACTTACCCTACCCCTGTCATTTATTTATATCTTTTGGTGTTTCTATGTAAGGTTGCACAAAACGAATATATATATATATATATGTATATATATATATATTGCATAGTATCGATCATGTCTTCGACATCTTTGTGTTTCTATCTTATGCAACGCAGTACTTCGATATATATATATATATATATATATATATATATATATACGAGTGTTTCCCCACCGTATTCTCAAATTTTACTTATCAAGTGTAACAAGCACAACACGGAATGTCTAATAATGAAAAAACACTTATTCTCTCTTACTTTAAATACAGCTTACAGTTACACCTGACTTAACTCAGAAGTTTAATTAGGGTCTAATTTCAACATGGCACTCTAACCTGTACCTGTACGCTCGTTTCTGCATAACTTCTTGCCATTAATTGACAAATGCTAACCAAAGACCATTCTCATTTGCTATTCCATAGGAAACGGACAGACTCATTGTCACGTGTGCAAGAAGTCTGAGATTATTGACAAAAATGGCATTCTTTCGGGCATTCTTCGCCTATATCTAAAAGAAAACAGACGTATTGCATGAAAATGTTGATTAAAAATGGAAGTTAAAATTCATTTCAAAAGAAGAACTTGTAAATTCTATCTTTGCATTCCATTGCCAAGCTTAAAATATTGACTTCAGATTAGAAAATTTTCTAAGCTGCCAAAGACTTCTTTTCTAGCACATTCCTACTTCTATTTGCTATGTCGTTAAAACTACTTTATTTCGAAAAATATTGTCACTTTAGTTTGCTAATCTGACAAAGTTAAATGATTAACAATTTTGTTTGCAGACAAATCCAGTTACTCTTGAAACGTTCTGATATGTAGCTTCATTCTCAAATTATAAATCGGAATAAAAGATGGTATTCTTTGGGGCATTCCCGGCTTCTGTCCTAAAGGAAAAAGATATTATCTTTAAAATGATGAACAGAAAGTGGAATTTAAAATCCATTTTAAAATAACAACTTTGTTCTACCTCTGCATTTCATTGCCGAGCTTAATAAATTAACATAAAAATGGAAAGTTCCAAGCTACTGTCTCTTCTAGACTATTCCTACCCCTTTTTTCCATGTAGTGAAAAATACCACAGTGACTTAAGTTTGCAAACCTCATAAAGTCAAGTGATAAAGACTTTCTTTCCAGACAGATCAAGGAACTCTTAAAACGTTCTGATATGTGGCTTCATCCCCGAATTTTAAATCGGGATTGCCTTTATGAAAGCTGTCATTCCCTTCAGAGTGATTGCTTCTGGCATTCCACGTTCTTGCGTTTTCATAGGGAACGGCACCATCTTGTTCTTCGCCTACTCCTCCAAACTCATTGCCGTACAAAGGTTGTTGTCTGTTCTCGTAAATATTGTCATCATCAGCCACTTTATCATCCCCCTCCAGTTCAAGGTAAAAATTTTGTGGATCTTTCAGTTGGAGATACGACTCTTTTGGATCTTCTAGTTCGAGGTACGACGCTTGTGGATCTTCCAGCTCAATGTAAGATTCTTGCAGATCACCATTTGTAGCGTATTCCAGTGGAATATGTTCACCTCCTTCGTTGAAGCTGCGCTTCTGTTGTGGAGATTCCTTACCACTGCTTTGTTGTTGTCGTGTACCTTCATCTTCGTTGTTGGTGTTGTGTTGCTGTTGCGTTGTTTCAATTTGATCGTTGCTTTTGTATTGAAATCGAATTATTTCAACGTTGCTCGATTGCTTTCTTTTGTTTCTGTGGGAGGAATGAATGATAGCCCTTCAAGAAACGAAAATTTGTAGAAAGACAGGGGTCTAGTAATTACGGATAGCTTCGCACACTACGAAACCAAAAATCTACCTCAGGAAGTGCGAATCTGAAATTGAAAGTTGAGTGTGTATCTGCATCAGCATAACATACCAATCGCCCGAAACGAAACAAAGTCTTCCATTTCCATATAAAGGTAGGGAAAGGTGAATAAACGTTGCACATGAAATCTAATATTATCTTTGGAAAAAAATACACATGAGAGTGGACCGAAAGGTTCTACAGGGGAACAGGAGGATTGAAAAAAATTACAAGTTCTACTCAAAGTCATGTACACCACGAGATCAATTGTAACTTCTTAAATATGAGACATGTTGCCCTGTTCCTTTCACAATTATGATTCGTTCTAGTTACCGATTATACAATTTGAGAGAAAACCGGTAATATAGTTTCTTTTCTCATTCTCAGACAGGGGTATTGGAAATTACATTTCCTCATCTTTCTTATAATTATTTGTCTTCAGTTGTATTTCTTTTTTATTTTTTTAAAGAGATAACTGCAAGTTTATCAGAACATAAGCTGTGGGTATTTAATGACCGTATGTGTAGGTGGTGACTCCGAGAGACACATTGTCCCGAGTAGTAGTTATCTCACAATCCACTGATCGGATAACAGTTTAGATCTCGCCCGTCTTCAAGTTGTATCTTTCCATGTCGATATTGTTGGTTATTGTTTAATAATCACAAGGCTACGATATCACTAAGCAATAGATGCAGATCCCTCAGCATTTGACAATGTCATTGGTCAATCAAAGGACATTTTGCTTTTTTAATTGAAAGTAGCTTTATTAGCCACAAACAAGATCGGGAAAAACAGGAATATATCCACATATCCATGATTTCGTTAATTTTGGTTTTCTTCGAAGCCGTTTTTAAATAAAATATACACACACATACAGGGACTTTTTCGAGTATGGGGTTGGCAGCTTGAAACATATATATATTATTGCATTTTTGAAAAGGTGACGTGTAACACTGTAGTTTTGGCGTTAGCGTAAGTTTTAATGGACGTTTTAGCATTTTGCTAACAGCTTATAATGGCGCTCTTTACCTCTTGAGGGTTTTTCATGGTCTCTGAAACGATACCACATATGAATAACAGAGGGAACACGTCAACGGATGGAATGGTAGAAGGTTGGCTTTCAACACGTTTGTCCAAAATTGGCAATGTTGTGAAAAAAGCTGGCAAAAAAGAGGAACTTTTATTCTGCCCAACAGGAGAGAGCAAGCGCCAGTGGTAACGTTTGCACCTATCAAAGTGTGCCTTTGTATTCGAGGAGTCAGGACAAGTGCAATGCATTCTGCCGACGACACGCACCTACCGCTGGTGTCTGCATCGCCTTACCCCTCGTTTAAAACGATTTTTCACTTCTGACTTAGATAGAAACCAAACTTTGGGGCCTACTCGCAGGAATTTGCATCTCCTGTGATCAAACCACTAGTAGCATAGCCAAGGTAATGAACATCTAGGACGGTAGCCTGCGTGGGGGTGACATGGGGGTGCATCTACTACCTGATATTTTGAAAACTGAATGAAAAGGTGGCCTATATTCAAAAACCAAATACGAAAAATACCTAAACTAATGAATGTTCTAATTATAAAGTCAAGGCCCTCAGAACCTTGGAAATGGCATGAAGAGCTCCCTTTACTGAATTACTTAGGATGATCCCAGGACCTCGCCATACATACTCCCGTATATGGTTAGCTAGTCCTGAAGCCAGTCTTCCTTAAATGTTAGACCGCTCATATTCGGTTATGAATTTTGTGTCCCTAACTATAACTACATAATACATAGAACACACCTGGGAACTATAGCTAAAGCTCATTAGCAGACATAACTTTTACTGAATACCTTCTTCATATTTATCCTTCCTTCTTGAAGTAAATTTGTAAAGCATGAAATCTCAGAAAATAGCATGTTAAGGTGTAAGTTACATGGCGTAGAAAGTGCCATTTCCAGCGGTGTTTACTCTAAAAACAAGAGTGTGAAATTTATTCCAAAAGGAGTTTGGGAAGGAACCACTCCTAGAAAGAGTGAATTTCACCACGAGTGGAGTGAAAGTTCACTCCAAATAGAGAGATATTTCATTCCATATGTGTAATTTATCGCTTTATTGAGAAAGAATTTTCACCCCACTCCGTTGAAATTCACTCTTACTAGGAGTGGTTTCTCAGCACGTCACTCTTTTTGGAGTGAAATTCACTCTTTCGTTTTTAGAGTGTTACAGGTAGCTTTGACAAAAAAAATCAGTCCTACAACAAATTGTGGCATGTCATTTTAGTCTGTGTATGCTCTATTTCACATGCACTTGAAATGCTGTCTACCAAAAAGTGGCTGTGAATTACTCATGTCAATTGTTGATGTGTCACAGGAGTTGGAAGCTTAATTATGTCTTTACCAAGATGACAATTCTTCTTTTATTCGGAACGTGCTGATATTGTATAATCTTTCCTGTACAAATGTGTGTCGAGGAATTTCTAGAGTGTAATTATGTCTTTAACGGCAGTGAAGAAGAGGAATAGAAATTTATGAAGGAACGTACAGACTATTTGTAATATACAATAATAATCCTCCCCTGTCATTTGAAGAACATCCCATCTGGACTTTCAGAACTGCATATTTGAAGGTTTTTTTTTGGTTACGATGGAGAGTTAGCTAAAGTACCCACACCTCTGGTCCTCTATCCCAGACTGGCTTAGTTGGTTACCCTGAGATGCCTTCTAGACATAAGTAATGGTATTTTAGAACATCTTTAACATATAATAAGTCGGTATTGCCATTGCAATCTTAAGGACAATTTAAACGTGAATCTTAACACTTGGTCAACAGTTGCATATTTGTTGGTCAACTTTAAGCAAGAAGCCTTCTCCCTCTTCATAGTAAAATTTATCCCCACTTCACCTCGTTTCCTTTCTTATACCTAGAATGACATATTTCGTTCAAACCGTAAATGACTGAGGAGGACAAGGGGCCACGGCCACAAGAAAAAAATATTAGATATAACAACTGCTACTATTCATATTATTATAGTCTGTCCTATTAAATTTTATCCCCCAGCACCTACATGAGGCCGCCCTTTCTATGCAATTTCGCCCCTCTCAGATCCCTGTTTGGCTACTTGCCTGGACATAAATATAAACCAGCAACGTACCTTTGATATCTGTATAGAAGGAAAAGCAGTACTACCATGGAGGACAAT
This sequence comes from Holothuria glaberrima, assembly GCA_009936505.3. Taxonomy (NCBI): domain Eukaryota; kingdom Metazoa; phylum Echinodermata; class Holothuroidea; order Aspidochirotida; family Holothuriidae; genus Holothuria; species Holothuria glaberrima. Next base: position 10,988 of record WURT03001448.1, read on the forward strand.
GCTAACATGGCGGCCGCTATTATCAGTAAATCTGGGTAAATAAAAGAAGTAATAGTAGATACATGTCACTTTCCTCATATGACAGGGAAAGATCAATCATTCTCTTCCAGTATTTGTTTTACCATGATTAACAGAACCATCAACTTTTACACGTGTAAATGCCGAATTTAATTTAATATATAGGAGCATTGGCAATCCAAAAAATGGAACGAATGTGGTATTAATTATCTCATCATAAACCATTACAAAGTAAACAAATATGACATTTAAAAAGTATAAGTACCTAGCACTTCGTTCATTCCCCATTGAAAAGACAAACCATTAGGTCCGTCCGTAAGATGGGGACTTGTTTGGAAGTGACTGTTTTGTGACGTCATCTCAGTTGTTTGGAAAATTACATAATCTTGAAACGTTGTCGCCATATTCGTAAAGTCTGATGCAAAAATGAAAAGGAAGTTTAAAAAACCTACGTCAAAATAATGGTAAAAGTGGCTATCAAGTATCTTTTAAATTATTTTGAGTTGAACTCTGCCAGTGATTTTATCGACCGGGGCCGGATTCACAAAGACAACTTACGCACAAAAAGTTGCTTAAGTTACACTTTCGATGCTTGTCTTGCTTAGTCGGTATTCATTAAGAGAAAATTCGTACATAGTTTGCGTAACTTTGTGTAAGCTTCGAAGTTGTCGTAAGTATAAAAAAAGCCATGGTATCACATACAGAAGGACGCGTCGTGCTCAGTTAGCAACAGAAGACCATGCGCGTCGTTTTAACAATAACAGTCAATGTGATTGGCTCCAAATGTGACAAAGCAAGATTCAACCGCACACACAATTGGCTCCTGTGCATTTCCTTCAGTAACGCAGCGTGCCTTTACGAACTGTGTAAGTGATTTTTCGTTAATACCACTTAAGAAAGTTCTTACGTAGTTCGTTAGTATTTTGACTTACGCAAGAACTTATGCAAATGTTAGTGAATCCCTCCCGGGTGAATATCTTAAACTCTAATTGTGTTGAACTGTTTCCTGATTATCTCTTCGCAACTGGTCAGTTAGCTTATTGTTAAATTCAATTTGCATTTAGTTGTTTACACCATGAAAGTTACAAAGATGGCAATATCAGGAGAGCTGCAAAACGAAAGTCCGAAACAGTGATTTAATTAATATTATAAGTCTCACGGAGAAACTAACTTAAACCTTCTCACACAACCAACGCGGAAGTCACCAGAAATCATTGTTGCCGCTGGAACTTTGGCGAACGCAATTAATCCTCTGCCCTATTCACTATGCAACTGTGGGATTCCTACACATGCAAAAACCATTGAGATAAAACTACCTTTAAAGGGAGTGAAAAAACAGAAGAATACAGGCAATAAGCATTGTATGTCATTAACGAAGGCGGAAAAGATGGTATAAAAAGGGAAAAATAAAGCAGAAAAACGACAAGTGGTATAGATCCTGACAGCACACCAAAGTTGAGCCAACGTCAGACCAACGTTGGATTAAAGTTGGCCCAACGTTGGGGTTTGGTTTGCTGCTTATCGTTATGATGTTGGCTGCTGACTTATATCCAACAATGATCCAACACTGGCCCAACGTTGAGCCACCGTTGGAAACAGTACATTGGCCCAACGTTGGGCCAACATTGGAAACAGTATAACGTTAGCCCAATGATCGGCTTAATGTTGGCATGATGTTGGATAGACGTTGGCTTAAGATAAGGTTTTATTAACTGTATGAGCATGTACTGTCTGTTGGGGACCTGTGCATATGGTGACATAGCTATAAAAGTTCAAAGCACTAAAAGAGGTCACTCATTCTTAATGCTTAAATACTAATTCCATTCAAGTAAAAGATGCAGGATGACAAATAAATGTTTGCATGATTAATTGCTGATTGTTTCAGTTTTTATGTTGTTTCTTTTAAAAAAAACTATAACAGCTCTACATCTGACATCCACTTTGCTGAGAAAAGATGAACATAACCCTGTTTTGTAATAGCAGTAGCATATAATTCAGAGAGCTGCTTGCATGCATTCAATTGTTTCTGCAGTTTAAATTACTGCACAACCTGACGTGACAATGTTGTAAGATGTATGGTTTAACTTTAACAGAAAAGATAGTCCAAGGAAAAGTGAAGCTACAGTTAGGTTATCTAGTCAATATGTCAGATTCTATCACAGTCTCTAAACAATAACCAAAAAATATAAAATACAGAACCAAATGGTTCCATGACACTGATTTTTGGATACTGCACAGTCCTGGGCTGATCTACAGCAAATGTTTTCTCTTGATTGTAGACATTGAGTGTCCAATACACAACCTTCTTTTACTGCAACTACAGAGTAGCCTGCATCATACCGCTACTGCCAAGGAGTCTGTTAATACACTAATGCAATAATACTGCTTAAGTACACCACATACTAAGTCAAATCCATGGCTCCACACAGCACACTGCACCTACAGAGGAAGCATTTCAAAAGCTCTTTGTTGTGACACAATTGGCTTTACTGACCAGTCACAATGGACTTGAACCCTCCATGCATCCACTGCATGAATTATATAGACAGTATGCTGTAATTACACCCTTAATTCCTACAGGAATGATCGAGTCTTTGATAAATGGGAAAGAAACAGGTTCTTGTCGTTAATTAGTTAGCTCAAGAGGTTTTACGGCTCAGTTTGTAACCAACGTCTTAAGTCGGGCCGGCAACGGGTTTTTTCCTAGTTGTGGCTCACCGGCTTCTTTTCCCTTTTCCATTGCTACTCCAACATGTTGCTGTATTTTCCATACAAAAATTACGAAGGGAATTTTTTCTAAAGGCTGCATACCCATCCTTCATTTTTATTTAAACAAAAAAACTAGAAAAGATGAGTACAACAAGTCAACTCGATGTAAATGCCGCGCTGGTTCGACTTTGGGCCAATATCGGAATTCTACCGTTGGGTGATACATCTTGGTACAACGTTGGGCCAATGCCTTTCTACCAACGGTCGAACAGCTTACCTTGGCCCAATGTTGGCCCAATTACCATCAGCCAACGGCGACTAGTGCTAACGGTCGCCAACCATATGCCAATGTTAGCTCAACGTAATTGTGCTATCTGGGATATATCGAGTCTCTTACAGATCAATGACCTTAGTATGTGAAATATATTCTTGAAGACAGTGAAGGCATGAATTAACTTTACGTGATACTGATATATGAACGATAAGGGGAAAGGTATAAGCACTAATTAAGTACTGCATGCATTTGATACTAAACTAGAAAGACGATTTCATTCAAAGAAGGGTCTAACATGTGAAGCTTTAAATAGAACAAAATGTAAGACTCACTTAGAGGAATATACACCACACGAAATATCCCAAAGGATTGCAAAATATTGTAATCTAATAGCTAACAACAATAAACGAGATCCGCTCAAAGGCTATCGAAGTTCCAACACCCACAACCAACCTGATCTGTACAGGTGATAGCATAAATGACCAGGAAAGTCTATGCAGCAATCGCGCATCTGTATTCCATCCGGATTACTAGGGATGCAACCTTTCAACTTCCGTATCACCTAAAAGGAAAGAACAGATGCGGACACGTTCAACGTCATTCTCTTTATATATTCATTTTCAAGAACGCCTGTGAAAGTGTTTTAAGAAGTTTCTTGATTATTATTTTAAAAGAAATTGTGAAGTTTATTGTGATCTGTCTTCTCGATTTTTTGTCATAAAATAAACGAATTCAATCTGCCTACCGTACATATAGGAGGTCCAGATAAAACGTGCAAAAGAGTGTGCACCACAAAGAATCGGGCACTCTGCAACCAACAGCTACACAGCAATAATTAGTCTAGTGTAATGGACAAATAGGACCATAAAATGTAGCGGTGTAATTGTAAGATGTATCTCTAACTTTACGAATAAACCATAACCATTACATACCGTATGCAAAGGTGTTTGACTTTAAGTGTATGGAAATTCTAAATTTAAAAAACCTTTACTTTTCTGTATTATTATCAGACAGTCTAAAAAACCACTATCAGCTAGATTTCATTAAGACGTATGGCCACAGATCTCAGGTCAGGAACATCCCTTGTGCTCCGACATTGAGACCTACTGCTTTTTTGAGTATTTGTCGGTAAGATGGCATGCTTCCCACGATCGAAGTTTTATAAAATATCCATGAATAATGAAGTCGTTTTCCGTAATTACCTGTGCATAATGTGGTCCCTTCTTATGATTATATGGACTATATTTGCATGTCAGACCTAATTTGAATTCCACATTTTCTTACGATAAATGATCACATAACACTATATTCTTTTAATTGAAGATCTGGAAGCTTGTAAATACAGTAGATTAGAATGATCATCTCTTAATGTAATCAAAATGAGTGAAAAAAATGTTTCGCAGGAATTCAACCAAGTTTGGTGTACCTGGAGTGATGTGCATAACTGTCCCTCTTAACTGACTAGTCAGTGCGATGCACATATTAGTATAGCCTCCATCACATACCAAGGACCAGCAACGTCGCCAGGATTTCATAAGTAGAGGAAGTGGGGAACAAGCAGGAATTGGGTAGAAGTGGGGGCAAAAGCTGTTTGTGAGCATTACACCTGACCACGGTATACCTTTTTCAGGAATGGACTGAGGTAAAGTAAAGACCTTGACTGTCACCCCTGGTCTCACCACTGCCAAGGACATATAAACCTTTGAAGGGCTTGGCTTAGGTGCAAAAGCTGTTACTTTTTTAACTGAAAGGGAAGCATACGTAAACTTGGCACAATTTGAACTATCCGTGAGAAGGAAACGAGGACTGAATTTAAGCTTCTGTAATTCTTGCCTAAAACTCTTTCATGACTTGCTGTGGCTATAGCTCCCACATTGTGTATTGTAACATTAACAGCAATTTTTGTCCGGTCACATTTCCTTTGTACACAAGTGCCTTCCAGAGACCCAAGATATAAAAAAGTGATGAGTAAGTTTTTGTTTATATTAAAGGCAGCGGCGGCGCCAAGGGGGGGGGACTTGGGGGTGCTTGAGCCCCCCAAAAAAGTGGTCAGCCCCATTAACCCCCAACTGAAATGATCAAATTGAAAATTTAAAACACTCATTAAAACAAGTTTATTAAGTGGAATTTTTTATTAAGTATTAAACATCAATTCCCAAAGAGCAAAGATGTTAGACAGGGATATGATTATCGATGCATTTGTTGCCAACCATAGAAATAGGCGTATCATCTTAAAGAAGGTGGAACGATGTATTTTCTGAGATATATCATCGTGAGTTTCTGTTTTTTTTTTTAACTTTATCTGTTTATGGTTGAAATCCATGAAATGTCAAAACATCAAGGATTTACTGGCTTTTTCCTATTAAGGACACTAAATGAAGAAAACATGTATTTCTTTCTGGTTTTAAAACTATTCTAAAGGGACAACTTGCAATTAAGTTTAGCAAGAGGATTACATTTTTCTACTCGAAATATCTGAATAGTTTCTGGGGAAGTGCTTATGTTTTAAAAGTATTTGTCCAGCTATATATGAATACCATTTTGATTCAAACAAATGTTTTATAAACAGTGACACCTTTTTGTTTTTGTTTTTATTTCAATTTTCGTTTATTCGACAATTGAAGAAATACACTTCAAGTATTGTTTCATCAAGCAATTTACAAAGAAGTATATGCTACATGGGTTAAAAGGGTGATTACATGCCAGGGACCACAATAGTATAAAAGAAGCTTTTGAGTTACCACATTGGCCCTGGATTTCCTATGGCATGTACTGTACGCCTCGCATGTTCAGATGTTCGTGAATGATCATCATCTGAGTTTATTTTCTCTGTTTGGAGACTACCTCAATATGTCGAGTCCCTCCTCAGCCCCCAACAAAAAATCCTAGCAGAGCTCCAGCCAGGACGGTGCCCCTGGACCCCACCAAGGGCCCTAGACCGGTCCCTTTGACAGCACGCCCGGGCCTTAGGCTACGCCCTTCGGATTGCCGCTAACGCGGAAATTATAGTACTATAAGCCACCCCAAAAAT
>WURT03001459.1:0-36428 GCA_009936505.3 Holothuria glaberrima
GATTGATTGATTGATTGATTGATTGATTGATTGATTGATTGATTGATTGATTGATTGATTGATTTATTTATTTATTTTTTTGAGGACAACTTCGATAACGATTGAAAATAGGTTTGCTTAACGAAATGGGTGTTACTTTTACGTAAGTGTTTTCTTTATCCACAATGATACTTAAAAGGCACTAAAGATATTAAATAACTAAGTTTCAAGAAGGTTATGTTTAACACTAATTAATCTTCGTACTTCTTACTGCTAAAATGAAAATAAGATGAAGGGCGCTGATAGTCCAAGTTAAGACTGGTATAGTCAAAAACCCTTCAAGATTGTCTTTTGTACCTCGCTCGAGCAGGCTCAAGCAGTATGAGCGACTCTGTTTATACACAAATTAAGTATGAGCGATTGTCCCACTCTGCCTGCTTTCAGCAATTGAGTTGTTTTGCTAAGCGGATATCTTGATGCTCCTAAGGCAGACAACACTACAAATGCAGGAATGTTCTCTTCGGTGAACTCGAGTTTCGGTTTGTAGGTATTTACTAATATCTACATCTAATATATTAATTTTTTAAATGCTATAAGGAGTATGGACCACAATACATTATCAAACGTATTTTGATGTTATAAGCCTAAGGCTATAAGGCCATCAGTGTTAAACGAAAGTAGCAGGTACAATAACGTTATGATGTTATAGTCATAAATTCAAGTTTAATATAACATTTACGACATAAACACTTGCCTTGATGGGAATGTGTTAGGTCGTGTGATGCCTCGCATCTGTGTTATATTTGCAGCTTTGCAACATGGTTGGGTATTGAATGCTTCAACGGGGAAACCACCCAAAAGTTTGAAATGTCTTTTACTCTAAAATGCTCACGAAACTGCAAAAGCATTTCTGAACACAACTTCCTGGAATTATTCGGAGCTTAATTAAAAATAAGCTGTGTAACCGCAGTCATTTGGCTGCAGTCTGTGAAATTTGTGTACGTAGCACTTGATGGACTAATTTCATTCTTCGTTAAAGAAAGGATATCTCTGACAGGTAAACATCCAGCTATGTGATATAAGTTAACTATATATTGCTTTGCAACAAGTGATTTTAATATTGATTCCTCTTATCGTAGCAAAACATGATTTTTACATACATTTTTAGCATGTTGCTTTAATACAAGGATCAGCTACCAGGGCTGTAGTCGAGTCCAACAAGCTCGAGTCCAAGTCCCAGCCCCAGTCCATAAGTTCAAGACCGAATCCGAGTTCAAGTCCAAGTCCGAGTCGAGTGTTTTCGAGTCCAAGTCCAAAATTGTGAAACAAGTGTAGTATTTTTTGGTATTTAGCTTTGAAGGCTCGATGCACTGAGCTCAATATGCAACTACAAACTGCACTGCAGTAGGACAGCCTGTAGGCAATTACTGATTCAAAGGTTACAGTGGGTTAGGTGAAAAATTAGGCGCAGTACCTGTCTACCATAAACACTACTTTCGTGATATCCTAATTTATAGGTTCGTCCCTGGCAACACAATTAAGCTGCAGGATCCTCTTACTCTCTTACCTATAGTACAGTAGGACTACTGTCATAATTATAGTAGACCTCCTGTAGGCTATATCAAGGAAAATAAAGCCCTAGTACGTATTGAGTGCTGCTGCTTTTGGGTGGATTATGAAATTAAAAAAAATGTGATGAAGAAAAAGGCTTGACTTGATGGACTCAACTTCAAGTCCAAGCCAAAGTCCGAGTAAAGAGATCCCGAGTCCAAGTCCAAGTCCAGAGATCCCGAGTCCAAGTCCAAGTTCGAGTCCAAAAAGTGGACTTAAGTCCGAACTCGAGGTCAGAGTCTGGACTCGAGTCCTCTATCCCTGCAGCTAACCCATCAGGGTTAACAGTAAAAGTAGTCTGCTTACTGACAATGTACTTATACATATGTTTATATTATTGACGCTAATGTTGAAATTGAGTCCTAAGAGATTCACATTACAAACATAAGTTTTTACTTTCCTACATTTTTCCACACATCATTAATCCCTATCAACTTTTTTTTTTACCAGCGTACACTATTGCAATTACTAAATTTTAACTCCTTTATTCCTCATATCGCTCGTACTGATGGCATGGAATTAATGTTACAGACTATACAAACTCTGCCTACGGAATATTTTATCAAAATTTTTAACCCGTTTAGGTACAAAGCTTCCCATATAGGTTGAGCGTATAAAACCGACAAAAGGAAGCGTCCGTGGATCAATAAAGGTGTCATCTACTCGGTAAAATCCGAATCAAATCTTACAGGTAACTTTTCAATCAAAATGATCTGAGAATGCTGAATCATCTTGTATAAACAGTATAAAATGTACTACAAATGTGCAACAGGTTAAAATACATTAACCGTACTAAGCGATATATATATATAAAAGAAGTACTTACGGCATAATTCCTCAAAATTTTAACAGTATCCTGCAAAAGTTATTAATGAGAAGTGCATTTTACTCTGACTCACAAAGTATTACTTATGCTTTTAAGTCTTCGTCTATTACTTGCTGAAAAGATAATCAACTACTTGTAGCAATAAATGTTTTCGTCAGTCCAAATTGTATGTTCCCAACTCCTACAAATGCGGTTACAGCTTACAACAGTCTTGACCAAAAAAAAAAATCTGCCGATTATGATGGTACAGTATTTTCCGGTCGAGTGTTCGTGAAGATATTGGATTCATTTCAAACTCTTTGTCATATTTTTAATATATCATATAGATAAGGAGCTATCTAGATGATCTAAAATAGCCGAGGTTATACCAGTCTCTAAAAACCGTCCCAAACATTATTTACCGACCGAACTCACTTTTGCGCTGTTTTTCAAAGACTTTAGAGAACTTGATGTTCAAAACAGTTCAAACATTTTTGCCAAACTAAAACTTTTATCAGATAATCAGCATGATTTTTGCTTTGGACGCTTTTGCAAACTTGCCCACACAGACGCTATCGTAAAGTTACAAAGAGCTATTGAAGATAAGGATAAGTCACTGGGAATATTTGCTGACCTAATTAAGGAATCTGACACCCTTTACTGCAATATACTCTTTCATAGACTCTCAAACTACAGTCTCAAAGGTATGCCGCAATCTAAGCTGCCTGAAAAGCTCAGTGTCAGGTTCTCTCATTAAGAAATGAATAACATTGCGTATGCTATCCCACAAGTTTCCATACTAGGACCTCTTCACTTTATTATCTAAGCATGTGATTTAAATTTCATCAGTGAGAATGCCTCAATTGCTCTGTTCGTAGACAACAACCAGTTTCTTCTTCGACCATAACCCACAGCGGCGATTTTTTTGTTAAAAATTCGCAGTAATGTAGATGAGACATTGTATTCAGTAATTCTGCATGATTTAATGATAACGAATTGAATATAGTTGTTGACTTCAACCCGTTAATAAAACTTAAATTTTCTTTGCGGTTTTTTTTTTCATTTCATTTTACGTTATTTGTTTATTTCGGTCAAAATACAAGCAATATAAGCAAGACAAAAAAGGTGAATTTTATTAAAATGTTAGTGTACAAAAACAACAAAATATACAATATATACAAAACGTACAGATGCAACTGTCTACAATAGATTATTTAGATTACCATTTTGTATACAAATAGCAGCAAAATAAATAAAGCTCTTTTGATGCAATTTAATTCTTAATTTTGGTGTAATTGTTTCTTAGGTTATACGTAGTAGTTTCTCAAATAAGAGAGTTAAGTTCGGTATGCAAAGAATGTCTGTCATTTCTCTGTATGCAATTCACACATCTAATGAACTCATTTTTAGCAGTATTGTTTGCAGTACGCATAAGAAAGTTAAAATCTGTAAAAAAATTCTAGAACAAAACTTTTAAAAGGTAAGAATTCTTTTCTTATCCTTGGTTAACACAAAATGATACCAGCAAAGACAGCATATATTAGGTGTGGTAATATATTGGCAGCAAAAACTCTCTCCCTCACATTGCCATAAATATGGAACTAAATACGACAGAGTTGATACTATGAAGTACACCCTTTTCAGTATTCTACTCATATGACCAGTGAAACTCAGTTTATCGTCAATACAAACACCTAGATATACTGCATGATGGGTGCATTCTACTTCTGCATCTTTAATTGGGATTTTTGTTAACTTACATAATACGAAACCTTCATGCTTGATATTTATATTCTCAAAATCCATTTCCTTAGATATCTTTGGATTTAGTCTTAGATTCTTCCCATTACACAGATCTACAATATTTGATACAGAAGTTTCATAACTTGCTTGGTTACCGTGATGGGTTTGCTTTGATACATTAAATACTATAGCAGTGTTATCGGTACATTTTATTTAAGTGCATTTTGAAGTAGTTCGTATTTCGTCAGTGTTGACATATCTCTGGATGGTAACATATAGTTGCCCGGCTAGTTAATAAAGCCAAATTCCGTGGTATTCATATTGATCCAAACCTTACCTGGAAACACCATAGTGATGTACTTTGTTCCAAAATTTCTAGACTAATTGGAATCCTACTTAAAATCAGCTCCGTTGTTCCTTCTTAAATTATTCAACATCTGTATGATTCACACATACACTCCCATTAATCCCATCTAATTTGGGGAAATACCTATCCATCTTACTTAAATCGCTGATACTTGCTTCAGGGAAAGGCAGTTCGAATAATTACCAACTCGAAGTACTATGCTCACTCAAAATGTATGTTCTTTACACAACAAATTTTGAAAGTTTTTGACATTTACAAATACCAAGTTTCTGTTTTTATGTTTCAGTATGAAAAAGGGCTTCTACCCTCTAAAATCAACATTTTTTTCTCTTACAACCGTGAGTTTCATTCATACGATACTAGGTCTTCTCACTGCTTCAGTATCAATCTTTCATCAAATGTAGTTTCCCACTGGTTATTTACAAACAGGGGTATTACCCTTTGGAATAGTTTAGATGATAATAGTAAAAATATGAACAAAATTCACTCTTTTAAGAACAGGATTAAAAATCGTCTACTTAATAACTACCTCGTGTAAACTGCATAGGTTTTTATCTTTTGGATCATTGTATTTTGTTCCTTTGCCTCATTTCATTCTATGTTCACGTTATTTTGTCAATTGGGAGGACTGCTCGTATCAGCTGTTGCTTTTTCAGTCCTCCCCACCTCCATTTTCAAGTTATTGTTTCATTTTGTACAAATTGCATGTGTAAATAAACTCAAACTCCACTCAAACTCAAGTGAAATTCTTTACACGTGAAGATATCTTGCAACTCTTTACACGTAAATAAATTTGACAGTTCTTTACACGTAAAGACTTAACGATTTTCTAAACACGTGAGGACATGCCTTTTAAGGATTGTGTTTGGTTAGTGATGTCATTCTTTACGCGTAAAGACAGACATTATGACCCAAATGGCCAACCATAAACGTATGTCGGGGAGCCTGTTGGCGTGCATGCAGCTCGCCGAAAGGCTCACTCAGTATGGTATGGGGTAGGGACAATAATAACACGATCATCGTTTTGATAAGGGTCGATACGAGTCCAGTACGGGTTACTAAGACATTGTTACGGGTTATTAAAGATTCTTACGAATAGCTTACCGGGTCTACTCCGTATATAGGTAAGGATAACCTATGGAAAACCACGGTTTATTACGGCTCTCTTACGGGTTGATGCGGTTGTAATAAGGCTAATTACGGGTTGTTACGTTTCCCCAAAGGGTTATTACGTCTTGTTACGGCTGATACTCGTAACAAGACGTAACTGAAGCTCCGTAATATTAAAAGGACCTTCCACCTTATTTAGTCATCCATTCCACACCTTGTATCACAAGTTGGACGACCTCTGGATGCCTGTGTCCATGGAGTTTCAAGCGGAGCTGCTGTTATTGGAGGCTGATTTGCTTCTACACCGCAATCGCCTGGAGTCTTTGATAAAAGAAGAAGAAGAAACTGCTAGACAAAAGAGGAAGAAGCGCAAGAGGAGAGAATGCTGGGTCAGAAAGTGGAAGCTTCTTTGTCGAATACATGGTATCTACGACAAGCTTCTAGCAGAACTGCAGATGGAAAAACCAAGTGCCAGGCACCCGATTCGCAGGCGCGTAGCTACGTGGGGGGGGGGGGGGGGCTTGGGAGCGCGGGCTCCCCATGAAATCCTCTCGCCCCCTATTAGCCCCCACTGGAATTCACGTTCTTGAAAAAAAATCGGCTATATTTTTTCACCTTTTTCCTCACTCAATTTATAATTCTTTGTGAAGCTAATTCGACTTTATCCATCTCATATTTTCGGGACGAAAACGGAACCCGTCTTATTTAATGCAAGATTTCGCCTCACTTCGCGCGCATTTGTCACCTTACACACTCCATATTTTATAGCCATTATTGGGGCAATAATACATTTATTGTGACCAAAGCCCTTGTACGACAAAAGTACATCTTCGACCTCTGCAGGGACCTAGCATCAGTAGGAAATCTCAGAGCAATATTATAGCACAAGTAGCGTACACGGGAACATACGTAGCATGTACTATTTGTCGTTCGTTAGACATTTTTTACGAGTGCCATGCCACAACCAAAATATCACAAAATAATAATTTCTAAGCATGGGCCAATTAATTGATGGATTGATGAATTGGGGGAGGAGTTACCTCTCCACTTAGACAACGTACCTTTCCTTTGCAGTAAATCAAAAGAAAAAAATTCAAGAAATTGCAAAAGTTTTCCAACATATGATCAGTTCGAAAATTTATTAAAGATAGCACCATTTTGCGTCTAAGCCATCCTAAGCCAGGATCCCATACAGGCGATTCAACTTGCTATTCAACTTTCAACTAAGTTGAACCACTAGTTGCATAGTGGGACCGGGGAATCAATCTGACAATCGATGCAACTAGGTCGATTTGAATTGTAGTTGAAAGAAATAGAACATGTTCTATTTGCTGCAACTTTACGATCAACTTTTTCAACTGCGCATGCGCTACACTGTGTATTCCGCGAAATTTGACTGATCAAGCGAACACGAAGTTTGTAAATACGACAGGAAAAAGCAGCCAATTAGCTTGCATTTATAGGAAAAGTATACGTCCGTAGAGTGTCTCTGCTAAACAGACTCAAAGAATAATAGTTAACTGAGGTTCCACGGCTTTGCTTTGAAAAATATTGCCAAGGGATTTGATTTTGCAGTTAAAAATGTGACAGAAAGATGCCTGTAGATGCACAACCGCTGTGCCCAGCGTACGGGCGAGTGTACAACGTAGCACATACTAGGCCTATAGACATTGCACAGAACGACCCCATACACTCAGCCCAGTATACTAGGTAAGCTGTAGATAGCCTAGTCAGGTAGGCCTAGAGAAGGATATAAATCCTTCACTGCCCATATATCCTGCTCTAGTCGAGGTCATAGTAAACTCACCAGCACTAATTAAGCCACATACTGTCTTAGGCCTAACGTAAATACTGTTGACTGTTGTATGATACCTTACTGTGAAGAATGAATGACAGATTTTAGAACCTACAACTTATCAATGTGCATACGTTACGGTTACCCTTGCCATAGCTAATTATTATACTATACACATCCGTAACTATATGGCCTAACTTTATAGTTGTGAACAGGCAGTAAACTGTTATCTAGTGCATACATATAACGTTGCAATGGCTAATAAGAATCATACAACGTACTTATATGAACATGCAATAAATAACGTTAGATTTCAACCGCCTGTGGCTGTGAACCTGACGATTGGTAGAATGGTACCTGAAACCTAACTTAGGGACTAGGCTAAGGTTATTAGGCTACTATATTTCTTGGCCTAGGGGCCAAGAATATTTGTACTAAGTAACATATGACTTTACTTGTCCCCTCGACAAGGGGGCGAAATCAAACATTAATCCCGAACTCAGAAAGACTGGGTTTTGCTCCCCAAGGGAGAGACGTCCCCAAACAGACTACAAACTTAGCTGACCAACCTCTCGATCCTCAGACCTCTACATTAAGGGTCTCGCATGCGCGGTCCCATTCTTATCTGGTTGCCGAAGGAACAAATACTACACTTAACATAACCTGGCGCATCGCCAGGGTATTTTGATAGCGGGGGAAGGGGGGCGCAAAGGATGGAGTGAGTGATCGTTGTCCTGGAGGAGGGATCCAAGGGGAGGGGTTCCCCCTCCCCTCCCTCTTGAGGAATTTTTGGTAATTTAAGGCTAGATGCAAATTGGTGCTATCTTTGGCGTATTACTGGAACTGATCGTATATGGTTTGAAAATGTTCATAATTTAGTGAATTCTAAATTTTGGTTGGGGGAAAGAGGGCAGTCCTGGGGAGGGGTGTCCCCTCCCCTCTGAAAAATTTTTGGTAATTTAAGGTTGCCTGGATGCAAAATGGTACTGTGTTTGAGATATTTTTGGAACTTTTCATTTCCTGGAAAATGTTCATAATATGGTAAATTCTAATTTTTGGCTGAGTGAAGAGGACAGAAGTCTTTATTTTCTAAGAAAAGGTTATGTTGCCAACAAACCTCCTGAAACTCCCTTTTGGATACTTTACAAACTTCTCTCCGGCTTCCTAATAGGGGAAAGTTTTTAGGCAAAAATACGTACGTGAAGTCCACAGAAGCATTCTTGAACTATTACGAAAAGTTTCCTTGCTTCATTTGTGCATTATATAATTGTATAAAGGATGCCACCACCAGAATAATAGGGTACCGAAAGCTCTGGATTTATTGTATGGATCAGATATAGGTCTAGCCCACCCCTCCTCTTCTCTTCGTCTTCTTTCTCTTTCGCTTTCTCCTTTCTTCTCTTTCGTTTTCTCCTTTTCTTCTTTTCCCCTCTTCTTTTTCCTTCTCTTTTACTTTTTTCTTGCCAATTAAAGGGGGCGGTTGCCCCCCGCCCCACTGTGGCGCCGCCCTGAACATAACAGGGTAAAGGACAAAGGGAGACTATAATTAGTGGCCTCACTCTTCAGTTTCATTGGGATTATACATTGGATTGGGTGTTAGACATAAAGGTTTGAGGGCTAGGTTAAGTTTACTAAGTCAGTAGGAATAAGTGGACATAGGTGGACTGCTTATACAGGCCTAGGGCCTGGTTATATTGTTTTAGCTATAATGATACATGAGCAAGGCATTTGAAAGGCTTCCGAATAGTGCCAGAGGACTGAACCATTCCCTAATTCAGCATTATTTATGATTTTTGGTTGTGGTAGCACACAATTAATGTCCTGATAATTTTGGAAGAAAACCTGAAAACTGTATTCTTAAAATAACACTAGCAGTGAATCCACCCCCTGGGTTAGCCATTCCTAGGGCCCTGATGAGACCCACGGTGAAACTATGGGAGACTAGTGAGCAGGTAGTTCCTGTAGTACTCATCGTACACTTCCTATTGTTTCGTGCGTCCCACAGTGTTTAAGCCTATAAAATAAAAGCACAGGCTAAATCTGTTTTGTAAAAAATATAGTTATGGGGTATCCATGGGTATCCATCCTTCTAGAATCTCCTACAATCACTAGACCAGTGTTTATAGACCTATTATACTTGTTTGACATTAGCCATGCACTTTAATTTAGCCTATAGTTCTACTTTTAGGTTGATGTTCCGATAATCTACGAAAATGTTAATAATAACGTCGTTACTGCACGCACATACTTAAGCCTATCTGTTAGTAGAAACTTTCGCCAACGTTCCCCTATTTTCGTGGCATTTCGTCCCCTGTTTTCTTGAAGGGGCACATATCAGACCTGTGATAGGCTTACGCCAGGTTGAATGAGGAATATTCGTACTAAGTGCATTTCTCTGTACTCGTGTAGAGTTGTACGCATATCGTTCTCAATACTCATCATGACTGTGCTCGCAACCGTGCTCAAGACAGTTGAATGATCTCGAACCCAAATAAGTTAGGTTTTTATTGTACTTGAAGGTTTATACAAAGGGGTACTTACAACTCCTCAATGTTGAATGAGTTTTTTTAATAAACATGATCTTTTTCTTTTTTAATAAAACTTATTTTAATGTTTATTGTGGTTAACGGATAATCACTACAGACTCCATCTCAACTTGTGAAAAATAAATTGAAATGCGAGGAAGAAGTCGCAGTACTACAGATCATGGGCGGAATCCCCCTCCCTTTCCGTTTCTCTTGCTCCCCTGCCAAACTGAGTCTGGTACCATATCCAGCATAAAAATGAAATGCGTATAGCTATAGTTATTTGTCTTAGAACAACTACTCATTCAATGTGTTACACTCTACATTACTAGAGTAAGCACATGGCCCATATACGCTTATGGGGCAGCCTTTGGTACTTCTGCCGGCCTTCGGCGCCGCACCGTTGGGTATGTTTCTTGTAGTTGACCATATCAAATTATGAGCAAATGCCTTCTTCTTTCTTCTGAACATCATGGAGTCAAATCAATAGATTGCTTGTTTTAACTATATTGCGTCATATTCAAGGGCGTAGGAGCCCAATTTGATGTAGACATGCATCGCTTATTACATTGCAATGATCTCATGCAAATAACATTCTATCTCTTGCAGTGTCATTACCCATTTACATTGGTTATGAATTTTTGGTACGTTCTTACAATAATGATGATAATATTCATTGGCATAGCCGGGGATTGCTCTCAAGGGGGCTACGCAGTATGATGTACGATGGCTGGCCGGATGGATTGATTCAAAGGGGATAGGTGGGGTGTCCCAATCCCCTTTAAAAATTTTTGGAAAAATTAGGTGTCTTTACATGCAATCTGTTGCCATATATATGGTATCTCTGAAGTAAAATTTGTGTTAAAAATTTACGTTTTTAGGTACTAAAAAATCGGGATAACCCAATGACCATACCCTAATTATGCCACAAAATTACAATTATAAGTTAAACCATTAAAACACAAAGGCGAATTACCGAATATATAGGTACTGGGGCATATCAAATCATAACTTTGTTTTAATTACCAAGGAAGTTTTGTTTAAATATTGATTTCCTTTAGCTATATCATTGAAATTTACTTTTCTTTCAGTAGGTGCCCAAAACATTTTCAGCATATTGCCCGAATTTTCTAAGAAATTTTTGGTTAGGAAGTGGCAGCCCCAGACTCGCGCCTCCTACGCCTGTAGACATATTGGTCTGGCGAAGACGCTTCATTCAACCGTCTCACCCCCATAGAACAGCACAAACAGGAATAAGATGAACTCAGTTCGGAGAATTCCTATAAATATTTGAATATTTTTTTAGCGTAGATTTCTAGGGCAGTAGTCTGGCGGGGCAGCTCCCTAGACATTACCAAGACGTAAGTGGAAGTTGGCACATTGACAAAAGATACGAAAAATGCTGAAAAATTCATTGTCGTAGTTACGGTTTTAAGGCCCTCAGAAAATGGAAATTGCGTTCAAGGGATCCATTTTTACCGAATTCACTGAGGCATTTTGTGTTTGAATTACAGTCCCGACGAATAAGCCTCTTCTTATAAAGTTTGTATCCCCCCCCATGTCCTGGTAGACTCGGGACTCCAAATTTGGAGGCGAGACGGTATATTCACCAATAATAGTTCGCCCAATGCGATTTATTACAAAAATA
The DNA here is from genome assembly GCA_009936505.3 of Holothuria glaberrima. Classification (NCBI taxonomy): domain Eukaryota; kingdom Metazoa; phylum Echinodermata; class Holothuroidea; order Aspidochirotida; family Holothuriidae; genus Holothuria; species Holothuria glaberrima. The sequence goes on from WURT03001459.1 coordinate 11,584, forward strand.
TATATCGTATCCCCTTGATCTGCGTCTACACATATATTTATTACCTATAGTTGGATACTTAGTCAACAGTGAAAAGTTGCATGAGAGTTGCGCTTATGGGATCAGTCCACAGTTGCGTCGAAAGTTCATAAAAAATTGCGCAAATTGTTGAAAGTTGAATCGTAAGTTGAATCGCGTACATGGGACCTGGGCTTTAAAGGTTGTGTGACATGAAAATAACATAGTTGGATATTTGATGTAAAAAAACATTAAAAATCAACTACTATTAAAATCCATCAAACACTGACCATTTTACAGGGTAATTTCTATTTCCCACTTGTATCATGAATTAACATGATCTAAATATGCAAACATGTGACATCAAAAGATGAACATACCACATATGGCTCATGTTAGCCTATTTTTTTTCAACCTTATATTCAAGGACACTGGTAGCTTGTCATCCCCTGAGGGGTTTATTATGAAAGTTAAAATTCTTTCCTCCAGAAACATTGATATCACTCAACAAACTGTAATCTGTCTGATCAGTAATTTAGAGATAATTTACATAGGGTTAACAAAAGAAAACTTAACACTATGCAACACTCACGTCATTATTTTTGCATAGGCAATGACTTTCTTCAGACACCATCGAACTTTGAAGACGTATATTTTGAGAACGGTAAAAGATAATGAAATAATTCCAACGGATCTTTCATTGGAGGACTCAATTCTTTAACCGACAAGTGAAACAGCTCTTTTTGGTGCCATGTCACACAACCTTTAAATGAACAAAAATTTCTCAAAGGGGTGAGGGATCCCTCCCCTTAGATCATTTCCCAGGACATCACCTGCACAAGGTGACAAAGCAAGGATTCCATTAAGGTTTTACACCGGCTTTCTGGGTGTATCTGGGGTGGGCTTACAGCATCATCGTCAATAGTGCCCCCCCCCCCCAATCACCATCCTCTGGGCGACGTTTACTGTGCAGATTTGCCGAAAAGTGCCAGTGCCGGCGTCAAACTCACAAAAGAGTCAAGATTTTTTAAAGTAACCAAGTTACCAGAATGTTTTTTTTTTCTATTTCAATAAACTATGTCATGACCACATCAAGAAAAGAATTTAGAAAACTTTAGAGCAGCTTGCAAAGCCTGGGAAGTGTCATTTCTGGCGATTTAGGAAGCCTTTTTAGCTACAATTTTTTGGTGCCGTAGGCTCTAACCAATGGTGACGCTCCTCTTAGTAACAAGGCGCCCTCCCATGACATGGTCAAGCCCCCAGCGCCCCTACTAAAGTTATCTTGGCTACGCCAATGCCGATTCGTAGCAATTGGTGTCAAGCCGTACCAGCCGTCATGACACGTACCAACCTGTAGGAAGCCGTATCAGCTCGTAGCAAGCCGTAGTTGATACGTAACGACACGTGGTGGATACGTTCGTATGCGTACCAACCCGGGGTTCATACGAAACAGCCCGTAGTGGATCCGTCACAAATCACGGCTTACAAGGGAAGCAATAAGTGTCCACTACAGGTTGTTACGTACCGTCTACGGGTTGCTACGGGTCCTACGGGTTTCCTATCCTTGGTGTGAATCGAAAAGGTTTTGAACATGTTCAAAACTTTTCCACGAATCGAAAAGCCACTACGGATCGGAGCGGACTGCCACGGATAACTACGGGGCATCCCGGATCATGCCGTTTTGGACTAGGGATCATGCCGGATGCACCCGTAGCCCAGATCCAGCTGGACCTGGCGTACGATCCGGGGGAGTGTGAAATGGGTTTTATGTGTTAAACCAGAAAGTCCATAGGCTTAGTGATTTCTTGCTGAGAGGGGTTATTTGTTGCACTGAGGTTCATCCCCCTAATACATATTTGATTACATTTTGTTTTACCATTTTTCACAATTTGACGGGAGTCCAGTAAGGTAATACTTTGAAAATCTACTTCACTTGGGATTCTCAGAAGCTGGCAAAACTATAATAATTAAATACATGGCATGTAGATTTTCCATTTTAAGTAAAAGACGCCATTCAGTTGGGTGGGGTAAAGGATTATCTGAAGTTAACCTGTTGCAAGAAGTATTGCAATCATTAGTCACCTACTTGGCTTTTAAAGCTCTAGTGCTGAATTTTAAGTCTATTGACTTAACATTCAGGACACCACGGACTATCCCAAAAGACGTATGTGTTGTTGTCGCTATCGTGGAAGTAAAGAACTTCAAATTTCAAACGTAGCCCCGGGGTTAAGAAACAATAATATTGTCATAGGCAGTCTCTGCCCGTGTGAGTTGTCCGGGAACCATCGACTAACACTGTAGGAATACAGGAACCACGAAGTAGTTTTGCGGTTCCTCCAAGTGTCAATACTTTCCAGTCAAATACGGTTGATGAGAAGGCTGCCTGGGCTATCAGGTCATAAAGTTTTCATTTAAATAAATATTGATGTCAGAGAAGTTTTTTGCTTTTTGTAATATCTCATATAAAATGCACAAATGATGTAACTGTAAAAGAAGAATGTTTAAGTTCCATTGCACTGTCCCCTTTTAAACGCCCTTCTAATGTCTTTTCCTCTGTTTCCTTCTGAAAGTTGACCTCTGGATGGGGTCCCCAAGTTTACATAGGAATGTCGGTCGGGCAAAAAAACAACCATCAAACCTGGACCGATGGATCCACCGTAGACTTTACAAGTTGGTTTCATGGTGAACCAAACAACGCACCGAACAGCCGGGGGGCCATAGCTGCAGGACATCACTCGAATGGAAACTGGGCCGACGTTTTAGGCGATAGCCTTCCCTACATCTGCGAGCTTCCTTGCCTTGAATACCAACTGCCCCGCTAAATGATAAGCTTGTGGACTATCAGAGCCTGCTGGAGCCTCGAAACTAGTTTAGCTAGTTTTCGGTAGTGTCTATAAAGTGATGTACCACTAATTATTGTTCCGTTGGCTTACTGAAATGCCCTCGGCTCGCTTAATATTGTGTTGGGGTTGTTTCGTTCTTTAATTATGTACATTCTTCCTTTCGACAGATTACGTAATAAGTTATCTTTGCTTCATTTTAGGTTAAGGTTTGTGTTTTGTTTGTGGGGGAAGAACGGGGAGATTAACTTGCGTTTTGCTTTTGTCAAGGGTTGTCAGGTTTTGTTCTTAGTAGAGTAATTAAAGATTGTAGTAAGGTTTTGAGTTGGCCGACCACCTTCTAAAAGTCTAAAAGGTAAATTGCACTTTTGTTAACTAATTTTGTTTGATCTCTGTTAGACAAGACACGTTATTGGATTGTTTCATTAAACCAAAGTTAGGGCGAAAGCCCGGCCATTTCTAACTATCTATATTAACTTCTGTTTTTTCATATGTACCTGACTTTATCGGGCGTCAGCCTTCAGATGCCCCCAGCAGAACCCATGGCCGACCCTGGGCGGTGCTACATTACACACTAAATCAGGTAATTTCTCCGCCTCCTAGATCCTTGTGCAAGTTCTCAACCTGGACATGCCACACCTCTGGTGAAAGCTCACGATGTACTAGGCTCTTGTGGAACTTCCAAATGTCCATACCATAACCGGCCTGAGAAATAGTAGTCGAAGTCACCCTGCCAAGACGGAACGTGTTTTCACTCGGTCTTTTCACTTATATCTTGGCTCCAGGGAGCAGAAGGCGGAAGAAACTTACCCCCCCCCCCTCCAAAAAAAAGGTGGAGGGCCATTCAGGGATTGGAAAGATCACTTTTTGTGAAAGCCAATGAAAAACTTGGATGAAAACAAGCTTTTCTTGAATCAAAAAAGTCGTATCTCTTTCGTTGATTACAGTTCTCACCGAAAAAGTCAGCATCATGAAAGGAAGAAAACATTTACTTCATACCTTACCGAAAGCTTAACGCCTACATCATCGTGAACAAACATTGAAAATGTTCGTCATTTGTATGCAACGGCCTAAATTCGACGTCATTGTTCACTGCTACATCACCTTGTACAATGTCAGTGTTATTGGTTGAACTCTGCAAGTGACCAATAAGAAAGCACACCTTTAAATTTGTATGTTAAGACTCGGCCCCTTGGCTCTTCGCCAGAGAGTCCAGGGGACTTTGGAAAAAGTAAGACTCGGGAAAAAGTAGATCCGGGGCTCCACCTTCACTGAGAGTGAAAATCATTGCAATACGCTCCCTGATGATTGGGGCTAAGTGAAAAGACCAAGTGTAAAACACGTTTCCTTGTGGCAGGGAGACTCTTACTAGAATAATAGATGCATGTGTCCTGCCCCCACCCCACTTCTCAAAGACGGTACTGTCACAGAGCGGAGTAATACATCCCCGAAATGGCACTAAAATTGGTCAAATCGCCTTTAATTTTGCACAGTTCGTATTTCAACTCAGCTATTTCAAAAGATAACCAAATCATCCTTTTTAAACTAGACCGGAGTGTAGGAAGTGTTCTTACCTGTGGTTATGTGTCTTGAACAACATGAAAATCATCTTCTTCAAGATTTCTTGGTCTTAAAAATTGTCTCATAATCTGTTCCAAATTAAGTTTATTTTGCATGATATGTGGGCTGAGCCTGCGCGGTTTGTTTATCTTCCATTCATTCCACAATTCCTTGCGGCAATCGCATTTGCAAAAAGGCTCATTAGGTTGTGAGAAAAGTTGAGGATACAGATTGGATTATTTATTAGTCACATTGAATCCCTCCCCCTTTGCTTCTTACTCGCTCAGTTCAGAGAGTAAGACTCCTGATCAGTTTTATACATGCATCTTATTTTAATAATCCTAGAGATAACTCTTAAAATCCATCCAAGTGCACCTTTGTCCCATTGAAATGCATTTCACTCGGCTATGAACAATCTAATGTCAGAACCATAAACGTGCAACGATAAATACTGTACAAAACGTTAGGTCCTTCGCCCTTTCTGAGGCAGATCCAGAATTTTTGTTTTGGGTTGCTCTAGATTCAGCCATTGTGGGAGAGTGTCGTACATCTGAAGGACTAAGATATAAAAAAAATGGTGCTTTCAATGTGGTGTACGATTTTTTATATCAAAACCGTGAGAAGGAGAGCAACAGCGAGATATCTGCGATAGAATAATAAAGGCACAATTGATCAATTTTCAATTTAAAACAAGACTAGATGAAATTTTTGGGGTGCACGTGCACACAAGGCCCCCCTTTGGATCCGCCACAGCTTTTTAGTACTCTTTCTATTTCCCTTTCCATAATTGAGGTCGTCAGTCGAATTTGTTGAAATATTAGGTTATGTACCCACGCAATGTAACTTGAGGACTTTAAAAATTGTCGTTCCGTCGAAATTTGTACTTTTATGCAACTGCACCTGCTCCCCCTTCCCCGCTGCGCTCAGCTATGGGTGGAGGATGCAAACCTGTCGGCTTAATCTCGGCTCCATTGATTTAAAAATGTCCAACGATAATTTCGACAAGCAATCCTGTTTTGTTTTGCTAATTTGGACATCTTACCAGGCCGCAAAATCTTGTTGTTTGGTACCCCTGTCTTCCAGAACATTGCATGCGAAAATGGACGCAGAATCATTCAATTATGACACACCCTGAAGGGTGTGTAGGAAGCTTTTCGAGACTGGGGGCTGAAACTTGTTTCCAATCGCGGTCCTGGGGGAGTGGTCTAAGGGGAGGTGGTGTCCCCTTCCCCTTTGGAAAATTTTTGGATATCTGAGGGTCCTCAGGTGCATTTTAGTGCGTCATTTTGGACAATTGGAAAGGTAAATTACTGCAAAGTTTTGACATTTCTTACAGAAGAGACAAAAAAAGGGTTTTCGTCCTTGGAAAGTGGGGGCTGAAGCATACTTCCGCCTCCACAAATTTCGCTGGGGCTGTCGCCCCCTCGCTTTCTTCGCCCTCGCTTAGAATTTTTGGAAGGGTTTATGTAGGAGGCTAAGAGTATTTACAACCACTGAAACAACCTTTTTCCCATCGCATGCTGATGCAGTACCTTTACGATGCTTTGCGGTCAAAAATTGTATATGTTACTTTATTTAGCTCAGTCCAAGACTAGTTCAAGAATCAAAAGTGTACTGTACTCACTCGACTTAAGCATCTCAGGCTCTACTGTATGTCTTGTAATACAAAGCCGTTCAAGAGCAACTGTCAATTGCTCTAATAGACAACTAAATTCTCGTAGGATGTGATTAGGTAGCGAGGTTCTTGCTAATGTTTCTACTCGAATTGTCGATTGCATACATGGCTACTAGACATTTTATTACCGTACTAAGGGCTATTGGTTATAGTCTAGCGGCGAATTTGAAAAAGAGCTTTCCAAATTGACCCACCCGATATTGATTTATAAAATATAGCGACTATGCTTAAACTATTGTTTATAATGTAACTTGAAATTTTAGGTTGGTTGTCACTTTTTAAAAGTTAGCGAACATGATAATTTTTAAGGTCAAAGGTCAAAAGGTCAATTATTCAAAATTTTCGTATTTTTGACACACTTTAATATGACGATGCTAATAAAATTCTGGGAGACAAAATCAAAAATTTATACAGTTTAAAGTGCTCAGAATATTATGAAAATAAAAAAAAAAAACTATAAACTGTTAAAGAGTGTTTTCGTACCTTAACAAAGAAACTTAAATAACGGACTCGGGGACACCTTGAACGGTCGGTTCTCAACACCTTTCAATTCAGTTCTAGAACATTGATGAAGACGGAGAAGAAACTGAACTATGGACAGGTGATGCTTAAAATGTATATTTTGAAAATTTCTGAAAGTTTTTGAACGTATAAAGTTTTAAGGTCAAGGGTCATTAAAGGTCGCACTTTCTAACTTTGATCTGCATTTTACTTCTTTTCCCATAAGGACTCCTAACAAAATTATATGACTTCAAACAATATTTATTCAGGTATTTAAACCAACTTTGGTAGGGGTAAGACAAAGTGGGATGAGGCCATGTCACCCGTCGGGAAATGTTTAGGCCCTCGTCTAAAAAAATTCCAATCTTTTTCAGGGACAATGAGTGTGTGCGATGAAGTTTGTAATCTCCGACGGCGACTGGTTGGCCCAACACGGGCCCGTAGCCAGCTTTACATTTTTAGGGTGCCAAGTGTTGTGATTTAGGGGGCATAAAATTTTGTCCTTATTTAGTAACTATTATCAGTGACGTTGCCAGACTTTAGTGATGAGGGGGCACCACCGATGATATCGTAAGGGTGCCCCTCCCCTTTGAAAATGTTTTAAAAGTTAGGTGTCCTTACATGCAATCTGGTGGCACATTTGATACCTTTGAAGAAAAATTGTCCGTTAAAATTTTTTTACGTATATTGCAGTAGGTACTAAAAATAGCATTAGTGAGGGAGGCCCATGGCCCAATGGCCCCCTGAATACGCCACTGCATGATTATTACCCTGGCATACAAATGATAATACAGAGTATGATGCCGAACACTTTACAACTATCGTATTTTTACTAATGTTGATCGAAAGTTCAGACGAATGACTTCCAGCGGTGGGGAATGGGCGGGAGGGAGAGGTGCTGAAAGACCTCCCTGATAGGTATAGCAAAATGGTTGAAGGAATAACAAGCGCGTTTCAGAGTGTTATTTCATCGTTAGTGCATTAACGTGCCAACTTTACCGATTAAGCGTTCAGTAAAAATTTCTGAAAAATATATTACGGCAAATACGTACATTCAAGTTCCAACCTTCCACATCGTGCGACAAATTATATTGAAAGATACCATAATGACGAGGCCCCTAAAGATTGTTTGCTCTGTCTTTTGAAAGTGTGATCACAATAGTACTGGTGCCATTTATTATTACCTTCATAATGGTCATGACATGGGTTACAAACCGTGTGGCATGCGAAAGTACCGCGTCGAAATTTTCCGTTCTATAAGATTTCCATGACAAAACCTGCACTCAAAATCTGCATTGAGATATTTTCAATTGCCGAACAAACCTACATGCCACTCAAAAAGCCAGTTTTTCACCTGGTAATATGCAAGCAGCTTTGGACTTTTGCTGCTGTGGTTCTCTGGGAGTTGCTATCGGAAGATATTGATAATTGGAGCAACATTGTAGTAAGGTTTGAAGCGCGCGAAGCGCACGAAAATTTTGATAGTTTGAGAAAGATTTGTGGTAGCAAATGAGTACAGTACATCCATAACTTGGTGGAAAACACACTTCACCCTACCCCCTGCAAAAATCTATAGCTTAAACGCCTTTTGGGATCATTTTAAAATTTTCAGAATTTTTCAATGGGGGGGGGGGGCTCGCGCCCCATGGCCCCCGTACCGTCGCCTATGTTAATTATTATGCAGTTTCAATTTTCATCTGGGAGCAGAAATATATTTTGGGGGGCATTGCCCCGAAATGCCCCCACGGGGCTATGGTAATCCTTCCATGATCTGAGCACATGATCAACCTTGTAGAGTAACGTTCGATGACCAATGGTAACATGAGATCAATGACATTTCTGTATTTTTGTATTGTGTACCGTATATCCGTCGGTAGAAGAAATGCTTCGGAGGGGAGTTGAGACTTTATAAAAAGGTCAATTCACCAAAATGAACAACAGGAAACCATTCACTAGAAATGATGCATACAATATCAAAACTATTGCAAATTTTCCACAAGAAGGTTATATCCAATAGTGATCATTGGTTCTACATTTCAAACTGCAAAATGTACGTCACAATAACATCACTGGTGTTTGTAAATGTCACTAAAATTAACAGTTAAAGAAGGGTCTAATCAGGAATCAAGTTTTGTTTTATTAGAAAGGTACTTATTCAAGGCATTCTGGAGAAAGTTGCATGTATTTCGGATGTGTGGTTCTCAAGGTATTAGAAATTAAAGTCACATTTCCAACACAAAGTGAACTTGAAGCAAGGACATATGACGTCATAACCTAACCTTGATGAGCATTCTTTTGTTTTTCTTTAAACTGTACATGTCATCGGAAGTAAATGCATGAGGAACATGGCAATTTTACGATTAAAAAGGGGATCTAATTCAATGTCAACACAACGGGTAAAACACAAAGGAAGCAAAGTATTTCTAATCAATGTGAAGAAGGGATATACCCCCTGTTTGCCTTTAGCAAACTTTGAGTCATTATTGTAGTCAACTTTATTTGCAGAAGTCCCGAGAACTACATATCCGATTTTAAACGGAATTTTCACCGAATTGCGTAGATTTAGTACTCTTTTATATATTTAAAATTAATTTTTTTGAAAAAAAGAAAAACGTTGATCTATTGAATATTTCTCATATTTCCCATGTTTCCCTTCTATGTATAATATTTTTCCGACGGGAAATACCGGAAAAAACCGGGTACGTTATGCAGCAATGGTATTTTTCTGGCAACGCTGCTCTCGGTTAAAATGTCTTTGTACAGAAAATTAAAGTTTATGGGTGTCTTCGTGTTGGTTAGGGAACTAAAGCAGGATATCTGCCAAGAGTCAGTATTCTGAAAAATCAAAAATGTTTGCAGTATGGGAAAGTAAAATGGTTATTATCCAAGTGTTACAAACGACCCCTCAGATAATTAACCGAAAAATATGTTAAAATTGATTTACAGAATTTGTGAATCACGTAACTCATGAGGTCATTAGAGGTAAAAAAGGAACGAATTTGACCTTGACCTTAGTTTTGACTGTGCATTTGTGGAAAGTCATTGTGTACAGTGAACCGGTTTATTTGTCCTTTTTTGACCTGAAAATATTTCATTACATATCTGTAAAAAAATTTCGGCCACTAACGTTCTAAGATTTACCCTATGAAGCACCAAAATCAACTATTATTGATTAAATTGATTATTATAGATCAACTATTATTGATTAAAAATCAACTAATGAAAACGGAAGTTCTTTAAATAAAAAAAACATACCTTTACAGACCGGATATGGCAATACATTCGCAGTACATCATCTCTAGCTTATTTTCTTATCAGTACACTCATTTTAGTTTCAAGTTGTTTACATATTAGCATGTGCAAATTAATACTTCCACTTTCTTTTGCTTTACAGTTAGGCTTAAACACGAAAATAAAATGCCCGCTTACGTAGCTTCATATTGAGGTAAGTGCTACCCAAAATGGTCTTCAACGATGTTACGTTTTTCCAATATCCCAGATTTGCATGAACAGAAAATATCCGCTGAACACAAATTTTTGACTGGGTTAGGATGTTATAAAAAGGGTTTTTGCAACTGGTAGCCACAGTGTTGAAAAAGCACAGATTTAAGGAGAGGGGAAAGTTAAATGGCTATAATTATGCACCAGTGGTCCTAATCGAGGCTTGCTATTGATAAAAATATAAATCGTTTAGGAAGTAGGCAAATTTTATCAATCACGTAATTAATGAAATCGAAAGAGGTCACAGGGCCAAGAAAGCTGACCTTGAACCCAGATTTGAAGGCAGACTTGGGTGGGTGGGCAGGTGGGACTCTCTAATGTACATTACTTTCAGCCAAATATCATATAACTTCTTTTGAGTATTTGTCGGGAAGGGCCTCTGCATTAGATGTCAGCTCTATGTACTGATGGTACAGAACCTCTGGTACGTATCAAGAGCGTCTTAAATTTTGGAAGATGACGTGAAATCAAGATGCCTTTGTGCAGTACTGCTAACTTCTGCTGGCAAATTACATGAAACGAGTGTTATATTGCGTTTCAATTCATACAAACTCTTCTAGAGTCAAAGGAATAGTACATAACGCAAGAGTATGGACACAGTGTGGGTACTTGGCATCAACCACGAGAAAGAGTTCATCAGTTCTATCAGTTCATCAAACGGCCATAAGGCTATTTTAGAAAGCACAAAAGGCTATAAAGCTATTTTAGAAAGCAAACATAGAACCAGTGATCAGCAAGATGAGCCCCAGCAAGACGTGCGTGAGCTGAGGACACAGGTATCGATGCACCGGGTACAAAAGGCCCTCGGTCTGCTTTGGCTTGAACTGGAACAGATGACACAAATAAAGAAAAAGAGTCATAGGAGGTTCTGGAAAGTTATGGATAAAATTCCCATAGGATTGAACTAATCCTGAATTGTTTGGATGGGGGCATGTACTGAAAGATAACCAGTTGTATCGGCTAAAAAATCCTGTTTGGAGCTACGCAATCCATGTTCATACCTAGTCACGCTTTAAACAAGATTCCAAGGTGAAACAAATCGCAATCAGCAAGTCCTCGGAATATTGTTAGGTGTTGACGGGGTATAGAATGTCACAGAAACCCTTGTAGCCATTGACCATACTTAATTTTTGTTCAAAGGGCAAAAGGCCTATGAGGCTTTGCTGCCTTCTAGTTCCTACACTCTGAAAACAAAAGAGTGAAAATTCACTCTAATGGAGTGAATTTTCACTCTTTCGGGGAGTTTAGGAAGGGACCACCCCTTCAAGAGTGAATTTCACTCTTTCAAAAGGGTGAAACAGCTTCACTCCTGCAAAGAGTTAACTTTTACTCCACCAAAGAGTGAATTATTCACTCCACCAAAGAGTGAGATTAACTATGTTAAAGAGTGAAACTCACTCTAAAAGAGTGAAAAGATATTAGACTGTCCATGGCTGGAAATGTTGAGCATGCTACAAACTTCCCTTTCTGATCACTTAGGGAAAATGATTACTGGAATTGACAAAACACTTTAGATCACACCTAAAAACACAAGAAAATTGGGTTCAATTTGGTTTTGGATACATTTATTCAAATAGAGAAAATTCAAGAGTTGTTTAAAACAAGAAAAAAAGTTTACTGCAGGAATGAAATACCATACTGTCAGACTGTAGAGAAACAACAAATTTTATACACTTACAGTATTAAAGCAAATGCAAAATTACTGTGCTAAAATAGATCTTAGAACTTACACAAATCGTAGCCCAAACTTTGCTCAAATAACAGTGAGTTAATACAAGGCATGCATGCTTTGGTGAAGAAAAGAATCACAAAGTTTTTAAGCACTTTCCAATGACTAAATGATCAGTTCAAGTGCAACATACAGTGACAGTGTTTTTAATTCATTATTTTAGTTTGCAGACGAAAATCATACAGAAGTCACTGAAAATGTTTTAGTTTTAGGTACAGTTTATCAAATAAAATTTGGACTTTATTAACAGAGTCGCCTAGCCCCCTAACACACATAAATGCCCCTCAGTATATTACCCTCAGCCTTCTCCCAAAGTCCCCCAATTTCACTTCTTGGCATATAAAACAAACTGATAACACAAATACACAAACAATACAGTAAATAACCCCCTTGGTTCCTTCGTCTGCACAAACTTTGGGCCATGTCATGTGAACTACTCTGTTTACTCCTACACTTCTATACTGTTACACATGATCAAAGTGATGTTTACTTTACTAAACAGTGTTAGGTCAAGATCCTCTGACCAAAATTCCTTCAAATTATTTGAAAATCTTTTAGCTTTCTAGAGATATATTTCTTCAAAGTTTGACCATTTTTTCTTAATTGCTCATGAGCTATGCAAAAACTAATACTTAAACAAATTATCTGTTCTCTACTTACTAACTACAGTAGTTTTCAGGTATGGACATTTTCAAGTATCTACTTTAAAATTAACACCTCAGAAGTTCAGAACATACCAGCACTACAGCTTTCCTTGAAATGAAAGCAAAACAAGCACAGAATAAGATAACACCTACAGTATCCCATGAATCCTTATCACATTTACACCACAAATTTGCAGAAGTAGCTCATGTTTATTCATAATGTAATTGCAACACATTAATTGCTTTGTAAAATGGTCAATAGTTGATGGACATTGATGATACCATTGCTAATGTTACTTTTTAAACGCTTTTTACATCAAACAGGCAGGTATCACATTTACATGCTCACAGACCTTCAATAAGGCCACACTAAATATTTCGTTACATTCAAAGCGGGCTAATTACAATGTTCAATTTTATAAAAAGGTGTGAGTGTAAATATTGTCAAGAAAATCTTAGGACATAAACTGCATGAAGTCTTTGTTCAAAAATTCCTCAGTGTAAGTACAACATAGCCATTACTGTAGGTCAAAGTAGAATGAAAGGTCATGGATACACTTTATAATGCCCTTTGCAAATGTCTTCTGTGTTATACCCTTATAACCACAGTTGATGGTTCCCACCTGTGTGTACCCAGCACTCATTCCTAATAAAGCTGGTTCTCCCACCACCCCATAGCTTAGTTGTATGCCGTGTTTGCCTCATCCCCCCCTCTCGGTTTACATCTTGTCCTACCTCCATAATAATAACCAAAAGTACTCACATTTTTCAAATGCCATATCCATGCAATCGTAATCAAAGGCAGAACACAATATTACCCCAGCCTAACAATACATCATCCCAGAGACAACCCCTCCAGTGTGGCAGTAGCTCTAGCAGTGTGCCTGATGACAGTGGAGAGAGGCAAAAGAGGCACAGCAGCTTTCCTAAGGACAAAATGTACTGTCCCAGGTGCGAGTCGAACCAGCAATACTTAGTTCACAAGTCCAACACCTCTTAGTTTACTACATCCCTGTCTAAAGCATAATTATCAAAATCACTATCACATCACATGAAATCTGATAATTTGACTGGATTTGATGGAAATAAGAATTAAAATAAGTACCTTTCACAGCATTCTCCAATTTTTTTCACATACAGTACAGAACAGTAATACACCAACATTATGCCAACAAGTTCACCCACCCCACCCCCCACTAACCCTATTTTCCACTGTAAGACACTCCTCTTTCTAAGCTCTATTTTGATGCTTTACTTGGAGCCCATCATTTAATTTAGTCTGTAATACTTCTTGATCCTTGAGGAAACTAAGAGATAAAAGCAGCAATATGCATGCAAGTTTTTCTTGTAATCCACATATGCAAACAAGTTTTTTACTCACCAACAAGTTACGTATTCACAAATGGTGAAGTACTGACTGGCCCAAGCCCTGATTAAAAAGGCTGGTATATACCCTTCTTTACACCATAACACAAGTGGATTGTGGATGTACCATTTCTACTAACTGTGGGACTGTCGATAGAGTCCTGAATATTTTGATGACGATTAAATCAGAGAACCGTGCAGTAGACCAAGATGCTAAAATTCTAACAATCTAAGAAAGTTTTAACAATACATGTACAAGTACTTCACTTAAAAAAGATCATGCGATGCACACAGTACATATTATGTCTTATACACATAAATAGCAGAAGCCTGATATGGGTTCACGTTCACTACAATGAGCCTATTGTATACTCTTTTCATTTTTAATACATATACAGTATAAGGTTACAGATTGTTGTAATTGAAAATTAGCATAGGTATCTTCTGTATTCATCTTATAAAGGTAGTCAGAGGAGGGGAACAGCCCTTTACCATTTGCGACATTGTTTATGTAATGTAGCTTACAGACAAAATGGTGCAGTCTTTGGCAAAACTTTGCTTGAAAATATCTTATCAGACAATCCCAAACTTTCTGCCTTAGAATAATAGAAATCCATGGTTGTGGTGATGGTGGGGGGGGGGGTGTATTTACCTTACCTTGCCTATGTAAAAACTCTGCTCATCTAACATAACACTACAAATTACAACTTATACCGATCCATCGAGAACACGGGTAAATGTAACTTCTGCTTGTCAGTGGTCCATGTACATCACCCTGGGCTACCCTGTTTTGTATCACTATCAAGACAGTTACAAAAACACTTCTTCATAAGCAAGCCAGCAATTTGTCTGTCATTATAGGACTCAAACACAGTAATGGGATCTTTATGTGCATCAACAACACAGCAGTGCCTAAGCAAGTTGATCTCTAGTCCGAGGTTTCTCCACTTTACAAGTTGCATTACTTATAAAGGCAAGTGTGAAGGAGTCCACATTGGGCCTGAACTTGAAGTATTGATCTGCTGATGTGCTGGTTTGCACCATGGGGACCAACCAGAACGTAGGAATGCCGACTAGCACTAAGCCCAGAAAGTGCTATTTCCGACTGGCAATGATTTCATAGAACATAGTTTCCTGCTTTCCAGGATACGTAACTTGTTCCAGCCTAGAACGTTTTCCATCTTTATAAATATCCACCAAGACACTAGAAAAAGCTGGTGCACAGTACTTTCCTGTCTCCACTTCAGAGAAAATTTACCATCTTGAGAAAGGTGTCTCTTCAAACTATTTATTTTGAATGTGAAACGGCTAAATTTGGACTCTAGTTACAGTTAGAGGTGTCAGCACTCTAGCAATCCTGGATAGGACCCTGCCCGAGATGCAAAGGGTAGGGACTAACGACATAAAACTGCAGGAGCTGCCAACCGATGTATGTACAGTCTTTATTTCATCCTGTTGATATGACTGCAGTCGACTTACACATGGAGACAGTATCCCCCCCCCCCAAAAAAATGACTGGAAAACATGAAAGACTATGGAAACCGGATAAGCGATGGAAATTTTTTTCCAACTTACTCAGCACATGTCTAAGGTAACATCCTTTGCACAGTTATAGTGTTGAACAATTACTGCTTTGCCCACATTGCTATAGTGCTGGCCACTATGATCAAGCTAGACATCTGCAGAGAAAAAAAAAAGAAGAGGACGAATAAATGTACCTGATATTTTACATTCTCCAAAACTCTCATTCTGATCCTGATGCACTAGCTTAACTTTTATGTTTGTCATACCTGATCGGCCTAATTTATCTAGTACCATATAATATGCTATAATATGCATATTAATGCTATACAGGTTCATCAAACTGCCACACAATTGCAAACATGTCAGTATAAACTTTTGTGCATAACCTGAGAATTTTCACTGATTTTAATGTGTGATTAAATCAAATCTATAATCCTCAGAATGTAATTAGGATCATTTCTTGTCAACAAACTTTGTGTCCCAGTAAAAGATTATTAAACTAATTCCTTAAAAAAGAGCTGGGCACAATTTTCAATGCAAATGCACATGGCATACCCTCATTCATGCAGTGAAAAATCTTTATTCAACCATTACTTAGAGAAATGCTGCAGTGACACTGAGTGACAGTGCCTTTTGGGTGTGGCCCAATCACTGTGGAACAGTATTCAATTTTCAATTGTCAGTGCCATTGTATCCTTTGTAGCCATGCATCATCATCGCTGAAAATGTCAGCGTTCAGCAGATGTTCAGATTTATTTATTTTATTCAATATCAAAACACT
Source organism: Holothuria glaberrima (assembly GCA_009936505.3). NCBI lineage: Eukaryota > Metazoa > Echinodermata > Holothuroidea > Aspidochirotida > Holothuriidae > Holothuria > Holothuria glaberrima. Next base: position 27,701 of record WURT03001459.1, read on the forward strand.
TCAGATCCGTGCATTATAAAAAACTTGACAATTTAGTAAGTCGTATACCTTTAAGAAGAAAACAAAATTCATATCAGACCATAGCTGTAGGACAAGTTGTGAACATGGTGAATACTGTGAGTGAAGAGTTCATGCACTGTATCATGTATAGAATTTTCAATATGCTTGTTACATTGATCATCACTGTGGGGGAGGGGGTATGGAAAGGGAGGTTCTAAGTGAGGGAATATATAGCAATTCCCTTTGTCGTTTGGATGGAAATACAGTGCTGGATGGGATTCATAATTTTAGAATTTGTGGCAGGTGGTAATTTCCAGTACAGGGTTGGTTGCAGGGTCATCCAGTGTCCCCTGTGTCCCCATTCTTTACTGTCTGTTTTTTCACTTTAGAATCCTGTATATCGTACCTGAACATGCAAACAAGGAATGAAGAGTAAATTAATTAATTATCAAGTTGCTAACTGTTCTTTCAAAGAAAAACATGATGTTAAAAGATGTGCTGCAGTAGGTAGAAGAATCTAGCCCCTTCAATCACCTACAGTACAAACTTTCAGGGGGTTCTGAAGACTAATTGTATTTCAATATTTTGATACCAATGTATTGGCATTGATTCCATGTAAAAGCCCACTAAAGCTTACAAAAGCTACAGTACTGTAATGTAAGTATTAGTTTCTGTTGATTGGAATTTTTTGATGATATGGTTGTAATATTTGTACTCTCCAGTTTGGAGGAGGAAAATGGCAATTTTTTTTAGTTTCTGAAATGATCTCATAACTCAGCTAATATTCTTCACGACCCGTGAACATTGAGTTGTATTCCCATATTGTAGGTTGCCTAACTACTTGGAACGATGATCGATCTTTATTCAGTCACAAGTTTGAAGGGAAAATGCAGTCCCAATTTGGACTGCATTTACACTGCTCCCCAACTTGGAGCAGTGTACCCTGGGACACTGGTTCATGAATGGCTCTTATCAGTCATGTGACAATATTTTTGTTACTTATTCATATGAAAATACTTGGGAGAGAAATAGGAAGAGATTTGTAAGATTTAGCAAATTTTTGAAAATAATTTTTTTTTGGGGGGGGGACTGCCATCTCCCTTTAAAGGCCACTAGGATTTTCTGACAACAGCCGTTTGGGAGTTCAGATTTTGGGAGACAAGCAGTGTAGGCCTACTGTTTTATTGATATTTACTGGACTTAATGACTCCAAAATATTGCAATCACCTATGCCTACTTGATTTGTACTGGATCTACGCATACCTTTATGGACGTAATACAGCACCTTGAAAATGTTAAGTGTGTGTTGAGTATTGTAGGACACAATCCGGTTTTCTCAGATGCAAAATACACATAAAAAATAGGGAACTTCTACAGGTAAGAATTTTTAAAGGTCAAAACAAAAAATTCAATCAAAACTTTGTTTTCTCTAAAACCAATTAGTGAATGACTCATTATTTTTTCCACTACATTTAGGCTTCATGGGTATAGGCATGTGTATGAATATATGTATGTAGGTAGGTTTGTGTACTGTACAATAATACTCAACTGTGACACTACTACTTGACCTGTGCTGTCCAGTAACAGCAATCGAAATCACTTTGTTTCTCGTAACAAGAATTCATCTACAAAAATTGTCGAGCCCCAGCACTCCATAAAAATTTTCAAGATTTTGCACACTTAAAAAAAGTGAAAAGAATTTTCAAACCGAAAATCACTAACGTTACGATTAGGTTACTTAATTTGTTTCAACAAACAGTGATTGCCCAGGACTACCTGAATTCCGCTAATACCAGCTGCTCTGTCACTCTGGATCATCTTACCAAGATGCCTCAGCCATAACCAAAGAAACTGAGAATAGCCTAACGTTAGGGATACAACAACACACAATGAGTCAATTTTTCAAATTAAATTTTAGCTGTACACTTCACAGTTTCAAATTTTTGGAACAAGGCTCCCATGTGTGGGGTACTGTACATAGTATGCAGTTGCTACACACTGTAGGCCAGCATGTTGTCCACACATGCTCTCAGAGAGACTCAGGGACAAAATCTTCCCATTTCCTATAATATATGGTACAGTAGTACACAGAAATCTCTCAAATTACTTTCATGGTCATTTTGCAACCTGCTGAAACTTCCATTTAAACAGAATACTTCATTTCTTTCTAAAAATAATCATTAAACAGTTACTGAGTTTACCATCAAGAAAATTGCAGGTGAAGTTTTCTTTGATACATCACATGCCTCAAGATGACAGACTGGCCACATACAGCACTGGTCCAGTTCCACTACATCATGCGTATCATTTTTGTGATATTGTTAAAAAAAAGGCAGGAATAAAGTTCATTTATGTAAAACGGTTTTCTACAAGCTTTCAAAAAGATGCAAGTCTCCATGCTTTTGCTAAAAAAGATCCAGCTCATTATGAAAATGCATTATTATTCTTGTTGATATTTTTGATGAATGCAGTTCATATTTCAGCCATTCATTCACATATTTACATGATTTTCTTTTTCTTTTTTTGGCATGAAATACTGTTTGGTGTGGACGTGCTAGCTTATGTTTAGGCCAATGTTCTGCTTCCTGCTCTAGGCCTGTGCCTTGCGTAGCCTATGTGCATTCCCCACAGCAGGGGTTCCTATAGGCTATATCCTGTACAACGGTGTTCCCCTATTTGTAGTGCAGTAACTATTACTCTCATTCTATACTTGAGAGCCTACGAGTCTACATTATTTAATTGTAGCAGAACCTGGCGTGACTTAGGCCTAAGTTAGCTATTGTTAGTGTTACTGTTACTATTAGTCACATCATACACTAACTAGTCCTAACCTAGCCTAGGCCTAGTTAGGCCTACAGTGTTACACACTATAACAGTTAGCCTAGTCTTCCGTAAAAATAACTCACCGTCAAGCCTACATTAGGCTCCGAATGAGGTTATTTCATCACCACCGTGGCTCTCCATCCAAGGCCCTGTCTGTAATTTGTCATTGCCTCGAGTGGTAAATGACATTTTTTTCTTGAGAAGTTGATGTGATAAATATCGGTCGATAGTACTAGTGAACGTACAACGTAGCTTTAGTCTAGCTCTGCTGTGCACACAGTATACTGTTTGCATGCATAACATAGTACACAATTGTGTATACATCTAGTACAGTATTTCCACCATTGTCCAGTGAGACGTGCATACCGCAGTATGATGATTGAAAGTAGCGGGAAATTCCTGCAATGTAATTGGTTTACAGTTCACTCTTCATGAAAGAGTGAATATTAATTAGATATTTCATGGCTCAGAAGACTTGGCCTCGCTCTTATGGAGTGAAATTTCACTCTAATGGAGCTAAAATTATTTCACTCTCATGAAAGAGCGAAATTTTCACTCTTTAGTTTTTAGAGTGTATGTATTCTGTTATGACTATTTGTCCACGAGATTTGCACGAACGAATAGGAAACAAGAATAAGAAACCAAAGATAACTAAGCCATAAGAAGCTTCAGAATGAAGCAAACAAGGTAAGTAAAGTGCCTCGTGGGCTTCACAATATCCAGGGAGGCTTAGAGACGGTCCAAGCAGTCCCAAAGGATCCTCAGAATGATGTAAGAAAGACATGGACAATTGTAAAAGGGTACTGTAAGCCTGAGGATGATTTGGGAAATGCTGATTCAGTCCCATTAGGATACGCGCCTCACAGAAAGGTTTCAGACAGGAAGACTGGTGCAAAGCATCTCACAAATCTGCACAAACCCTTTATTAAACCGCATGTTTGGTCTAGTGGTAGAGAATCTTCCTGTCACGCGGCAGGACCGGGTTCGATTGCCAGGTCGAGTCCAACCAAAGACTTTAAAAATGGAACCTACTGCCGTTGTGCGTGATGCTCTGCATAAGCAATGGAGTAAGGGAAAACAATCCAGTGCCCCACAACTGGGAAAAGGACAGTCGGCGCCGCTAGATTAAACCAAGAGGTTATAAGTTGAGGCGTAAAACCCCATCTAACTAAGTAACTAACCTAAGAATTGGGTATATGGTAAAATATGAGTAGAATATTTACAGCAGTTCATCGAATCATGCAAGAAGGGAATCATGCAAAATATAGTAAGATTGAATGCGGAAAGTCGGCTGAGCAATTTAACAGGCTTACAAACCACTCTTGTGGATTTTCAATTTTTAGTGTTCGCTCAGTTAAAATATATTCAAAGGCAACGATTTGTGTTGGACAGTGGGGAAAGCGAACTGGAAAACTCACAAATGACCACATATGTATAGTTGTACATATACGTATAATTATATATACCTTCATGTATAGGCGTAAGCATGGTATATGTAATCATAAACATATAGACCTTTATGTATGCGTAAACTTAAATGGCAATGTAAACTTATGTTTATGTTACGCTGGTAACGAAATGTGCTCCTATGAGGAGCCAAAGAAGCACCAGTGTTCTTTTTTCCCTTGTCCCGAGTAGCATTGGTTGTGCTTTCAGAAGTCAGTAACAGCCAAACTTTAACCATGCAGTTTTATTTTTAACAGCCGCTGGATTTGAGCAGGGAACTATCTCTCACAGGTCTCTGATTTGAGTGGTTGACAGACAAGAAAAAGAAATAACTATCCGGCTTTTGACAATGAAGCAAGAAAGTTACAAAGGTACAAACGTACAGGCAAATAGAAGTTTTACCTGTTTTGAAAAGATATCAGGCTAAAACATAAAAAGTAATGGAGAACAAAGAGAGTTGTAAGGAGAGAAATAATGAAAAGAGGGCGCCATGTACAGTCACAGAAGGCTTTTTGGACCTTAAATTGAATTTCGGAACATTATTTCATTACACATTCCCAGTGTTCCTCTTGGTCATCCGCAAGTGGCACGCGGAATAAGCATTGGTAAAATAAACTATCAAATATACCCATTTCTTTTTGTGGTGGAGGTATATGGAGAAGGACAACAAAATATAGGTCTCCTTTTGCGATGTTTGTATCAATAAAAATGATTGGAAACACGGGAATACGAAAAACAATCACTATCATGTTTACACCACGATATTCACGAAATAGCAAAAAAGTATGATGTTTAATCTTGAAGAAATATTCCTCTACAAACGTCCAAAACATCGTTGCCAGACCTATCAATAATATTACGAACAGTTATTTTTTCAAATATTTCATTATATTAGACTAAAAATTGAGGTTTTCATTGTAAAGAAAAGCTGGTAAATGTTGAACCAAATTTAGTCAGTCTTTGGCAAGATTTCGTGCCCATATGGAACAAATTGCTTTTAGAGCGCTAGGGGAAGGCTCATAGATGCATGGGGATATTCCAGTTAAGTACATTCTTTTGAATACCATGAATATGGAGTTGAACATAATATTTGTCTGGGTGTATCTAAGAGTCTCAGTAACTACCAGGCATATGTACGTTGTATTAGATGCGGACTAAGCACGTCGAAAATTTCCCAGTTCGTGGTCAGTAGAGCTACACTCTGCGGTCGCTGACGAAAAATTGAGAGGAAATAAGACGCATTTCGTCTCCCTAAACCAAAACACTAGTATAATGTAAAATACAAGCAATTATAGCGAGTTTTGTCAAAAAATCATAGGTACTCAATCCTTCCTTAATAGTGGGTGGACGAAAATTTGTCCGTCTAAACTTTCCAATTATTGGGGACCAATTCCCCTTTTCGAGCAACCCCCCCCCCCCGAGCACATTACTCAAGCAAAGTTTCGATAAATAAAATCGACTCTTCAAGTACTTGATGGTGTCTGAATAACAAGTCTTGTCAAAGTTTCAACTTGTAAAAGACATAAAATATCCAACGCTTTTCGAAGATGAAGTGTTTGTCTCTGCAGGGAGCATAACAATTTCGTTCACACATGCTTGGACTTCAGGACACTTTTGTCGAATACGTTGTACTAAATGGTTTCTGGAACTCTTTCCTGTTGTAGTATGTGACATAACCTTAGAAATTAGTTCTATTATATGCTTCTTTGATGTCAAAATCTTTTTAAGATCCGATGTAAATGAACAAAATAACGATGAATACCAGCGTCGTTGCGGCTTTGATGAATATCATTTCTTTAGTCTGATTTTTAGAATTTTCAAAGTTTTTTCGAACGTTACCCAGAAAATCTGAAACTCTATTCCCATCGCCATCCCTCTGATTACTTCCTGGAGTAGTAAACTGTGAACCGTTGTAGCCCTGCTTATTCTTGCTTTTATCTCCATAACTTTGGTCAGGAGGTTGTACATGTTTATGACCACCCTCAACTTCTTCCGATGCTTTTTAAAATTGTTGTAATTCTTTGTGTTCACTAGAATTACTACCAATACTTTGACGGTCTGTTTCGTTTGGAGCCAGAGAGTCATTTGGATGTCATTTTTCCACATTTTCATTTCATTGATGGTAGCCACCACTATTTTCACTCATAACATACTTGATCATTTGACATTATCTCCTTGGGTTCCATATGATGTTGTGCACCAGTTTCCTCTCCCTGGTCAGTATTACTGTCACCTCGTGGATACTCTGATAAGGTTTTTTGCGCATACTTTTGTGATTTTTTTACATTTCATTTCCTTTTTGTCATCACCATTAGTTGAGTTGGTTTTACCATTTCTAGTGGTCTCTGATTCACTGCCTCCGTCTAACTTTTTCTGTTCCGTTGTAGCTCTATATACCGCATACACAGTTACGACGGCTGCTTCTCCAATAAGCCACTCAATGTAGTCACCTGAAGACAGATAAATTCGCAAATTTCGTAGTAAGCTAGTGGACATTTAAAGAGCGTAAATACGGAAAAACTTAGTTGTTATTCTGTACACATAATTTTGGAGTCAGCGTAAGTGGATTGTTAGAAATAGGAAGACTTTGCATTATCGGACATCCATTCTAGCGATTTTTTTACTAAACTTGGAAAAAAAATGCAACATAATTTTTCACCAAATAGCTTCTCTGTAAGGTCTCAAAAACAATATACTAAAAGTCCTACAAAATCCTAATAGGGGAAGTATGCCTTATTTGCATAAATCAAAAATGGCCAACAAACGTCAATATTTTGACATTACTTGTGCCATGAATGATGGATACATTTCCTATTTAGTATAAAGATTTATCATATTAAGAGGAAGGACTGTGTTGTTCTTGAGGGGTTCAAAGGTCAATTGAGGTCACCATGGGTCAAAAGGTCAAAAGGTCAAAAACGTTATATACACGTTATCTCCAGAAGGGTTACTGTGGGGGATCACATACTTAATGTGTCGATCACCCATATTAAGTAAATTATCCCTTTTGTTTTTGGTGGAGTTCAAAGGTCATTTGGGGTCACCAGAGGCCAAAAGGTCCAAACCTTGTATAAAAACTATATCTCAAGAAGGGTACCAGTGAGGCATCTCGTACTTAGCATGTGGATAAGCCATATTAGTAGATGATCCCTATTGCTTTTAGTGGAGGTCAAAGGTCATTTTGGGTCACTAGAGGTCAAACGGTCAAAACATATTACACTTTAGAGGTGAAAAGGTCAAAAACTATAACGCTTTGTTCGAATAGCAAGACAGCACTCAAATATTTGGCGCTATCTCTTTGCAGATAGGTGTTTTGCCATTTATCTTCTTTCGGTTAAACTAAGGTCGCATGTTATGATGAGTACTACACACAATACCCCAAATCTTTCTGTTATTAACTCGTATCAAATTGACCACTTTGTACTAAAATGTGTTAATGTAAAATGTGTATATTAATTTAGGCACAATAATAAATATTCTGCCCCGCAGTTTCACATTTTAAAGAAATGGAAGATTGTATGATAATCTCATCTCTGTCATCGTCATCGTCACCGTCACCATCAAAATCTTTACTTCTTCATGTGATTTTCTCTTTTCTCCTTTCCCAGCTTAGAAAAGTCCCTGACTGTGGCTAAAAGCCTAATAGTTGAACCATCGGATCCCAAATGTAATGCAAATCTAAGAGGGCTCTTGATATTGACACACCAAAAGGCTATTATGGTTGACCCGTATAGACGCTGGATGAAGCACAGTTAGGTTATATCAAATTTTTCAGCAAATAACGTTATCAGTCTTGAGGAAACACTCCAAGTTTAGAAACTTACCAATCAAAGGTATTCCAGTCGCCGGCAGTTGGGTGAATAAAAAAGTCAAGAAAACGAAGAAAGCCAAAATGCAAGTTACACCTAAGCTAGCAGCTCCAGCAACGTCCTTTGGTGGCAGCCGGGCCACAATAAGTGTCACTGCTGACATCACAAAGCATGAAAGTATTATGTTGAAAAAGTATAGCCCATGTTGTCCTCTGAGCAATATTAACTTGTAGTAAACGAAAGACTGCTCTTAGCTGAGAAGCAAATGGTCATTGTGTTAACTAATACAGTATTGAGTTGGACTATTTTGTTTCGTCGTTTCGCTAAAAAAGTCCAGAAAAATACTTTCAGCATAATAACAATTTAATATGGGCACAGATTAGGTCTATTTGTCTCGAAAGGTATTTTTAATGATTATTTTTCCTTTTATTAAAATATGTTGACATAGCCATTCCAAGGGCGGCCAATTCACTTTTTCCGCAATATTGGTTGACCTGAATCCAAAAGAAGTATTTGAAAATCATTTTGGATTATTCGTCATGAAATATGGCCAGACATTAAAGACAACTGTGAAAAAGTATCTTTAATGATTATTTCTCATAATATTTTTATACATTATGATCATTTAATGGGCGGACATTTTGTTGTTT